>CATQJA010000079.1:0-48721 GCA_958295435.1 Mesorhabditis spiculigera
CAGTACATAATTTTAATCAGTTACGTCATGGAATCACAAGAAACATTCCGTTACGCTACGTCGTTGCTACCGACTACGGTAGGCCATAAATTACGCTATGAAAATGCAGAAAGTCGAGGATAAATAAAGAAACATAAATTTTTCTGTAGGGTACGGTATACGAATCGATTACGCTATAAATTGATACAATCGGAATTGATGACACCATTAAAATCCCATCGGGCAGACAGACAAAATGAAAATCATGGTATTTGAGTCAATCGATTGCCTATCGGATCGATTACGCGCTGAAAATCCTGTTTGGCAGCCAGAAAATCGGTTACGGGATGAAAATGCGAAATTCGACGCCAAAAATGCTCTTAACGAATCGATTACGGTATGAAAATCCTAGCTGCCGGGCAGTCAATCGGGGGTCAATCGATAGAGGTGGATCGTTGCGTACTTGTCGGTGTTTTGGCCGATTTGAAAAGATGTGAATGGCTGGGGAAACATTCAAGGGCTACGCGACGCCACTCTGAACGGATCGCATCGTTCGCTGGGTCACGGTTTTCAGTCCTTAAAATTAGAATTAAAGAGAGCGAGAGCGAGAGAGAGAGCAGAGAGAGAGAGAGAGAGAGAGCGAGAGAGACAGAGGGGAGACAAATGCCTACCGTAAATCCACGGGTTCGATAGCCTTCTCATCCGGATGCGCACTCTTCACATGATCCAGGTACATGCTTTTCTAAAAATGCATTTTCTAGGAGAAAATTAATCCTAAATGGTCTATGCTAGCCTGCCTTTGCCATTTTACATGGTGTAGCCGATTCGTCAAAAAACGTACCTTAAAAAATTGCGATCCACAATGCGGACATCCAAATCGCTTGACCGGATAGTGAGAGATAGCATGAGAAATGAGAGACCCAGACGTCGTGCTCAGCAGACGAGAACATTGCTGGAAAAAATCGGTAAGTAATGATATCGACTTCAATGGTCCTTTAAAATACGTGAAAAATTGGAAATCAGCTGGCGGTTTCGGAAGTTCATCCCGTAATCCATTAGCAAAAGTCTCTCTGCCTTCAATGGCCCTTTAAAATGCTCTAAAGTATCGACTTCTCTTGTTTTTCAGGGTATGCTAAAGCGCACTACATATTCTAGGATTACATCGCGTAATGGGTTGCAAAAAAGTATCGACAAATTTGATTTTGCAGTTTTAGGATACTGTATTCTGATAATACTCACATGACATCTAGCGTATCCATTGGAAGTGGCATTGCTGTGTCTAGCCGTTGACCTCATATTCGCTAGAGAATTTTTATGGAGGCTGAGGACTGATTTCACGATTTCTTCGACGGTTGAGGTGGAGGCCATTCCGTCGAGTTCCACTGAAGAAAGTCACGGTTATTCGAACGGCAAGAATGAAAATCGACATGACACGCTCCCTTTAAAATGTAAAAAGGTCCAGAGACGGGAGAGAGAGAAAAAGAGAGAGAGAGGGGAGAAAGAGCGAGAGAGCGAGAGATAGAGAGACCAAGGGGGAGAGAGAGGTAGAGAGAGAGAAAATGAGAGATAGAGAGACCGAGAGAGAGCGAGAGATAGAGTGACCGAGAGAGAGAGCGAGAGGAGGGAGAGAGAAAGGGAGAGAGACAAAAGATCGATGATAAGCATACACGCCATGTAATTCAGCTAAAAACTAACGTGAACTGTGTGCGGGTGTCGTAAGCGCAGTAGTTGTCGTGGTTGGTGTCTCCATAGGTGTACTTTGTAGTCCAGTTGGTTGGCTCAATGCCTGTACCAATGCTTCAGGCAGCGTTTGAGGCCGTTGTGGGGTGGGTGGGCTTCGACGGATATCCGCTTTTTGTTCCACTGGCGAGGTGGTTTCTGAAAAAGACAAAATTTGATCGCCAGGATACGGTAACGAAATATTTCAAGCTAACAAATAAATTTTGATTTTACAAAAATTAAGAAAATTTTGGATTCTTCGCTTCCACGGTCCTTTAAAATGCATTTTTTCGGATTTCTGAGCATTTTTTACCAGGAAGTTTCGCATGTCAAAAAGGAAATTTACTAAATATTTTAAAATTTTGCAGAGACCGACTTTTCGATTTTTGCCTTCAACGGTCCTTTAAAAATAGTTTTCATTTATTTTATTATTTAGTATTAGTTTATTTATTTAATGTCATCAGTTAAGCTATTTAAAAATAAAGATAATTTTTTAGACCACTACCGAACTCCAGGTTACGCTAGAAAACGTACCCTCGCTTCCCCACGTCTCATTATTCCCTCCTCCAGTACTCGAATTCGACAGTCTTGTCGGGGGCGTCATTAGGGGTGTGCCGTTCTGTGGTGTATCTCGTAGTGGGGGTACTGTGGATGAGGAAGAGGCAGTTGGGGTACTGTAGCCAATCGAATCTTGCCAGCCCTCTGCCCGTTCCGAGAATTTCACATCCGCGAACCCGAATTGGCACTGAAAACCCGTTTTTATACGAATTTCCTGACCTAATTTTACAATTTTATCACGTAACCGGTTAAACTGACAGGCAGGGCAGCAGAAATCGTTTGTGGAATTTTTTGTAATGGTTTTAAAAAGCAAGAAAATCCATTGGCCAGGCACACGGATCTGAAGTCTAATCGATTTCGTTAGCAATTCCAGAAATGTTTCAACTAACCGATTACGACGTAAAAACCCTTGCCTTCCGGGCCTCTTTAAAATCTAGGCTCTGTTTTCCTAACGTGTATTTGCTAGTTGCCTGGCAGTTTAACCGATTACGCACTGAAAAGCTAGAGTCTCACTAACCCTTTAAACCGTTGATAATCGTAAAAAACCAAGAATTTACGCTATTTTGCCCGGCAGCTTAACCGATTACGCTAGTAAAATCGACGACTGCGTCGACTTGACAACTCCTTTAAAATCAAAATCGCGAAACTTAGAAAAACTCTTCGCTAGATCGCGCTAGTTTGCCTTGCGGTGTAACCGATTACGGCATCAAAAAAAAACAATTTTTACCCCAAAAAGCCTCAAAAACCTACCAATAATGCATACAACGAGGGTACATTACACCCCTTTGGCAGTCGAATTATCGCGAAATTGGGTTGAACGGGATTGTGAGAAAGGGCCAATGCCTGTGATAGGGCTATCACATCCATCAGGGTAGAAGGATCTGAAAATGTATTTTAATTTATATTTTAATTTAAATGCACAATTCAGTCACGAAGATATTAAATTACAACATTCAATAGAATGCTGAATTTTCAAGGCACCCGAAGAGTAAACGTGGGCGGCAAGCTAGCAGAGATTCTTGGGGAAAGTGAAGCTTTGACCTGATAGCAGAGAACCTTGGGGAAGTCAAGTCGTGGTCTGATAGCAAAGATTCTTGGGGAATTTTCTTGAGAAGGACGCATTGTTCTCATGCCCTAATAAAAAAGCAAGCCTTGGCAAGCTAGCATTGATTTTTGGATTTTTTGGGCTACCCGTTAGCCACTATTTTTTAAAGGGACGCGAAGATTGCTGGCAGACTAGCAGAAATCATTAGAAATTACGACCACAAAGTCTAAGTTTTTAAAGCATTTTTAAAAAATAATTTCCTTTTTGAAAGGCGCACGGCGGGCAAAATTTGGCCCGCATGCTAGCAGAGAGCCACGAGGAAATCATTGAAAATATCCGACGATTACGACATGAAAATCGGCGCATTCAATACATCGGAAATCCGTCATTTTTAAATTGTTAGGGTCCGAGAGTGACGAGGGAGCAGAGAAAAAGAAATTATATATATAGAAAATATAGTAAACAATTTGGAAAATTGCTAAAATGTGACCGATTTCTGGGCGATTCGTCATCCCCATTTCTCTGCCCACAAAAGTTCAAACAATTCGCCAAATTGCGGCGAGTCATTCTCGGAATTCACCAGTTTATTTTAGCAATTTTACACCGAAAACAACAATAAAAATCCGTAAAATGTCCAAAATTCTCTGCTAGCTTGCCTTCAGCTAAAAAAATGTCTAAATCCTCAAGAATCCCTGCTCGCCCACCCCGTTATACTTTCTGATTGACAAAAAGTCATTCAAGGGTCCATTAGTCATCCCAAGGACTATGCAACGCTCCAAATTACGGGCAAAATAAGTGCGCATTTTCGTGTTCTGGCGGGCTAATTAGCCACCGGGGATTTGGAAGAGAGAGAGAGAGCGAGAGAGAGAGAGAGAGAGAGAGAGAGAGAGAGAGATTCGCTCAAGACATGACACATTGAGCCCGAAATCCCATCTGAATGTACCAGCGCCAGAAGTCTATAATTTGGCGGCGACGGGACCATACTAGAGACGTCTGACCAAAGGGACCTTCAAGGGGCGGGCAAGCTAGCAGAAATGATTTAGGAATCAGAACAGATTATTCAGACCAGCTAGAATTTTTTACAGCCAATTGCAAGCTAGCAGAGATCTTTTGGGGAATTTTGTGAACTTTTCGGCGGACTTCCGAGTACCTTCAAAACGTGTTTTTTTTGACAGAAAGTGCCTCAACTTCTAAATTGACCGACAGTTTAAAGGTTCGTCTAGGCAAACCAGCATTGGCCATTTCGGAAACCGAGAAATTCGAAAAATAATGCCGAAAAATAGGAGGTTGGACACCAGTTTGCAAGATCAAGAGGCAATCGAGCAAAGACCATTTAGCAAAAGTCATAATTTATTTGAAATAATCAATAAAAAGGTGGTTGTGTGTGTGCGGGAGATGAATGGGTGTCTGTGTGTCTGTGTGTCTGTGTGTCCGTTTGGAAGGGGGCATGCTGGCGCCTCGGAAAAGGGGAGCGAATGACTCATCTCTGCAGCCTGGACTGGAGAGAGAGTGGGGAAACAGAGAGAGGCCAGAGAAAACGAGAGAAAAAAAGATAGTTTTCGAAAAAATGGGACATAAAACCAGCCTAGGACCACTTGGAGAGCTCAAAATCTCGATATTTTTGCTAACTGACCTCCAAAATATCGTATTCCAGCTTGGCTACTGTAGCTGTCGGGAAGTTTATCGTTTTATAAACTTAACTGACACCCAAGCTACCGTATCCCAAAAAAATCGGCGTGAGAAAAGCTTATTTTCATGGATTGAGTCGACAAAAATTCCGAAAATTACGCTCCAACGCGGGGGAAAAGGCCGACTGACTCATCGCTGCGATGGGGGAGTGGGAGTGGAGAGAGCGGGCAGAGGGAGAGAGAGATCAGAGATACGGAAAGAAAAGGTAGATCCGTGAAAAAAACGGGGCAGCCGGAAACGCTCTCCGGGGGGTAGTCAGGAAGGGGAGTAAGTAGCTATCTCTCTTTGGCTCTCTCTCTCTCTCTCTCTCGCTCTCTCTTTCTCTCTGTCCATACTCATTACTCTCGCGGGTACGGTAGTTGTTGTAGTTTGTAGCGTGCCGGGTCGCGGCCCAAAAATGACGTAATGTTACGTAACGCATCGTAAATTACTTGGAAAAAATGCCAAAAACGTCCAAACCCGGAAACTAGTGTAGTTTGTAGTCTATAGCTTCGTATATCACTTAACTGTCATCCAGGCTACTATATATAGCTACGAAAAAGGAGATTGCACCGCCTTCCGGGTATGGCATGCTTGAAAAATTGAGGGATTCTGCTTTTTTTGTTAATTTTCATTAATTGACATCTAAAATACCGTATATAAAGTATTTAGGTGCGGGATTACTGTGGTTTTGTATTGATTTGCTTTAACTGTCGTCCAGGCTACCGTATCCGAAACTTTCCGACCTATTTGGCGCTCAAACAAAAATAAATTCCGTCACGCTACGCTCCAAGTTGCAGCAGAAAAGTGTGCGGGTCAGGTGAGAGAGCGAGAAAGAGAAAGAGAGAGAGAGTGAGAGAGAGACAGAGCGAGAGAGAGGGAGAGAGAGAGAGAGAGAGAGAGAGAGAGATAGAACCGCCTGAATACATTGCGTGTGTGTCATCAGCCCATCCCGACCACCCAAAAAATACCTCCACGCCCCTCTGGAAAGCAGGTGACAAATTGGCGGGGGTGAATTTCGAGAGAAAACGTTTGAAGCCTCGGTAAAGTGCCGGGATACGGTAGTTTGGATGACAGTTAGCAAAATAAAACATCGAGTTTTGCGTTCCAAACGGCAAGGGCAAGAAAACAAAAATTTAATGTTTATGGCAGCCAGCTACCGTAACACCAGGTAAAACTATTTTTAAGGGCATACGGTAGCTTGTGTGCCAGTTAGAAAAACAGCAAAATTTGGAATTGATCAAAAATAATCAAGTAAAATCATCAAATTACCGCGCTAAATGCGGTAGTAATGGTGAAACTTTAAAGGGAATAAAAGGTATAAAATCGGCGATGCGCGAACAGGAATTTGTAGTAGCCCGCGCCTTCAAAAAAATTGCACAAAAAATATTCCTAAATTTTACAAAAAAAAACCATTACATTTTTTGATAGCCGACTGCTTTTCCCAAGCTTTTCAAATGTCGACAGAAACTAGCGGAACTTCCTGCGTTTCCGGCCAATTTTGAGCCCCAGCTTTCCATTATCTTGCGACATTCGTTGGATCGGTCGGAGGCTGAGTCATTGTCGAGAGCGAAATAGAGAGATAACAATCTGATTGGAAAGGGGAAAAGCCAAAAAATTACTGAAAAATTCAGGTGACAAATAATTAGCGAGCGAAGCTATTTCCTCCAGAATCTCTGCAAATTGCGTCGATTTTTCCGGATTTAAATTTCCAGCGCCAGCCTGCCTGCCAGCTTTTCAAAATTCCCAAAGAACCTCGGCTAGCATGCCTGGGCCCCAAAGTGCGGGGATTTCTGGGGTCCTTAGGATTCTCTGCCAGTTTGCCCTGCTCTTGCACTAGCCCCCAAATGTTCTCCGCTAACTTGCCCTGCACCGTTTTTCCACCTGCCTTGCCAATCCGCGATCGCCGTCGTCGAAAGATCCATCAAATCCGAGTGTTTGAAGCTACCGTATCCCCTTCAGCATTTGGCGACGAAGTGTGGGGTCCGAAAGGCAGGAGAATTCCAGGCAGCTAGAGACGCAGAGTCGCCGAATACACGGTAAATTCGTTTATAGCGCTTTGTTTTGCTTTGATTCCGGCTTTCTGGATCGCAAAGAATCACTGCTAGCTTGCCCGGACTTCAGAAAGGGGAAATAGTGCGTCCAAGACGAGAGAGTATTAGGTAGCCAGTGAAGAAAAATCTTCAGAATAGCGCAAATATGCTAATTACGGTCCGCCCGTTTAACAATCGGTGCTTTCTGGCTCCCAAAGAATCTCTGCTGGCCTGCTCTAACACGCAGGATTGTGGACAAGGTCTTGGTGGGGTGGGGGTATGACTCACACGCGGCCACTTGTTTTGGCCCACTCTTTTCGGATTCTCCCCCCATAAGCCACGCCCCTTTTTACCTCAGCTGGTGAGAGAAAGAGAGTGGGTGAGAATTAGAGAAATAGACGGCATAAAAGACAAATTGATTCGTGTTTTAGGGGGGCTGCAACCTGGGATGGAGGGTGAGCCAATGATGAGTAAACGACGGCGCCGCGAGGGGCTGAAAAACCCGAAAAAACCTGGAAAAATTGGGAAGGCGCGCTTTTTGTAAAAAAAAAACGAGCATCTTGCGGGCGACTGCTAGTCAGTTAGCAGATCGCAACCTATTAGCTTTTAAAGCGACTGGAAAGACTGACAGTGTCGCGTGAAAATCGCTAAAGGTACCGAAAAATCTAGCTTCATTTGAAAAATCACTAGAAAAACCCATTCCACGTTTGGCAGTTAGAATACTAATCGATTAAAAATTGTTTTTAATAGACTGGGATGCAAAATCCGGTTAAGTTTCAGCCTTGGCAACTCGCCAGTTTTACGGTGGATTCGTCGCGAAATCATTTTTCAGAAGGTATCTCGCTTTTTCAGCAAATTACGTGAGACACGAGGAATTTCTTCATTTTCCATTACCGCTTCTTGGGCACTTTAAAGGCACTGGAAAGTTAGAAGTCAACCGTCCGTCCCATTCAACCGATTACGCTAGCCAATTATGTGGCATAGGATTGTTGCAGAAAGACAAGAATAATGCATCATATGCCTTTCATTAATCCTCGCAATTGTATGAACCGGGGCCGCAAAAAGTGCCGGCTTCTGGCGGTCCGAAGAAGTGCCTGATTTTCACGATTATGATACCAATCGAACGCTCTCGATAAGCCAAGCCAACAAGGGGTTTGTCCTATTCCAGATTTGGCATTTTAATACGGTTTTCGATCGTCGAGAACCGTCAAAAAATCTGTTTTATCCGACGCCCGCATTATTTTCCGTTCCCCGGCCAAAAAATTCTTGGGTTTCTACGAAATCTGCGAACATGGAGTGAATCATAAAGGATTCTAAAAACTGGACGCGCTTGTTTTCTCGCCCGTTTAAAGGCTTTAAAATAGTAGAAAAATCATTCTGATCCCACCCTCCTCCGGACCACTAGAAGGGGGTACTTTTTTAGAACACCGTATTATATTACTGGCAATGCGTTCAAAATTCGAATACGGCTATCGCTGCTCGGAAAACAGTTTTTGTGCTTATTTGCCTGTACAAATTCACCACCAGTGTCAATGTGTCTCGAAATGTATTGTAAAAGTGTTGTATACCATGTATTCCGCGACACTCCGTTCCGTCTCTTTCCGCCCGTCCGTCCACTCGATCCTTTCCCTCTTTTTGGGTACGTCAACAATTCGAAGCGGGCTGTTGGAAAGCGAGTGATTCATTCCCTCCTTTCCTCCCTTCATTCCTCTTTTTCCCTTCCGATACTATGGCAACCTATCCAAAAACCTGCAGAAAAAATCGGGGACCGGAATCAGCTGAGGATTTTTCCGGGGGGTATGGAATTTTTGAGGGGACCGTATTGGGGTGGAATCGAAAATTTGTGTCTAATAGAAATTGAATGGCGGTATTTACGAGAAGCGCAAGGGAAGACTATGGATCTCGACTAGAGGTGCGCTCACAGTAAAGTGTTTTTACTCAGGCTGGAACTTTGAAATGAAACCTAGCCTACCTTCTGCAGAATTTTGCGCTGATTCCGAATATCTGGGAGATAGGCGTTGGAGAACAGAAGAATATGGATTTCAGATGAGGTATCTATAATTTTTCTGGCCGTTCTGACATTCAAACCGGTTCTGAAAAGCCAAGGGTCAATTATCTGTTTATTGATTATCCTCCGAAGCAGAGAATGACGTTATATCAATTAGAAGTAACACTAGTCTATAAGCATTTCAACAAATTAGAATCATGTATTATCAGTTCTTCTCATTCCATCGGGCTTGGAATTCTGGGTCGTTTTCTGTCTGGTTCTGTTTCACAGACTATGCCACTCCTTAATGCCTCCCATTCTTCCGATTTAGTCGTCCTAAAGCAAAATGTTGAGACAAAGGCTAGCCAAACTCACATGATTTCATTCCAAAAAGCGTTGATCAACGGCTGCATCACTTTGGGTTCGACGGCACCTTCTAATTAGGTTGATTGGTCGACGAATGAGGGCTTACCAACGTGATAAACAAAACAGTACTTGTTGTAATAATCTCGGATGGCGCCGAGCATCGGGGTTAGGTCGGAGAGTCGCAGAGGTACGAATCGCAGACACTTGGCCATATTATCAGAATAGTCGAGCAGTTCCAAATTCTTGGTGATGGCCTTAAACTTCGGCGCCCATCCATCATATTGGAATAGTAGAGCATTAGAACAGTCCTCTAATTCCAACAACGCGAAAAGGAACTTCGATTGTCTTGGTTTGACCTCGATCTCTGTGAGCAGCGCTTTCGCCAACTCCTGCCACCAAATGGGTGCTCGAACCTTCCATTGGAAAATGTATTGCAGGGCGCGGGTTATCAACGTATACTCTTCAATATAGTCGATTTGAGCCGTTGTTGCACATTGATATACTTCGACACGGAACTCAGGTGCCACTGTTTTTGGAAAACCACCCCCTTCGACAATGCCGCATTTATCTTTATGGCATTCATGACTCGGAGGGATGCCGTTGAGAAAATAATATCCCGGAAATGGTTGTCCTGGAAATGCATCTATTTTATCCATCAAATCGAAGCGATCCCCGGTTTCGAAAGCAAAATCAACTATCATTGCGATTAGCTGCTCATTATCATCACGGCTCCTCAGTTTTCTTTCGAGATGCTTGCCGGCTTCGATTAATGCCCGCCGAATCTGCTCATTATCCAATGGCTCAATGCCACTATTCAATGGCTCATCGTCACTTTCCGAACCGTCAGAAAATTCTGCACGCGGTTTGTATACGCGAGTTTCGGAACAATCTTTCCGTAGGTACGCTCCAGCACCTTCAATTATGAACCATGAATGTCGTGAGCCCTTAATGCTCCCAATACCGTAGATTGCTCTAACTGTAAATAGTTTCCCCAATTCTTCAATATCATGGACAGTTTCATTGAGTAGTCTTAAGATATCCGATTGAGCAAGTGCTCCCCGATCCACTTCAGAGAGTACCCACACCCCAAAAGCATGCGCCTCGTTTTGATGCCACCGATCTCTCTGAACCAGCATCATGTATGTATCAAGGATGCCCGCTATCGGCCCTGGCACTTTTTTGTCCCGAATTTTTGGCAACGGCAACTGTTTTTCATGGCCGAGTAGTTTAGGAGCTTCTACTTTCCAAAATATATCCATTTGTTCTGCGCATTTATATTGATCCTCAGTCGGAAGCTCCGATAACATGATGAGAATTCTGTCGCACAGCTCCTTCCTGTTCTTTTTGCAGCATTCATGGCCAATGCCTGTACATCCTTTGGTCTCCCAACCGTCTCTGCAGAGCCATTTGTCATCTGGAAAAATACGTCCATCGAACGCGGTAGGTGTCTCCAGCTTCTCTTTCAGTTCGATAAGTAGTCGTTCGCTAGAGCTGGGAATTTCCCTCGATTGTTTTTTTGCCGTCCTCGCGTCTATACTTGACGTCAAGGGACTGCCAGGCGGGGGTGTTATGTTGTAAGAATGCTGCGAAGCATCGCTGCCCACGGGACTTAATCCAATCGGCGGCTCGAGCCTTTTGCAGAGCCGGTCTGTATCTGGCTTCGCACCAAACTTCCTAAACTCCTGTAATTTTGTCATTAAAATATTGGAATCCAGGGTTTACCTCTACCAATGTTCTGCATAGCACGAGTGCCTTTTCCACATCCAAACGTTCTTTAACATTTTGATTAGTACATCTGTCATAATGTATGGCAGATATTGACGATAACTCGATAACCTACCCTACTATGAGCATGTTAAGTGTCGCCAAATGCGGTCTGTCCTTCAATATTTCGTCTATACCATTGTTTCCGATGCAACTTTTTCCCACGCTAAAAGGCATAAATTTCCGAGATAGCTGGTAAAATTTGCAATGAATATTTGTTAAAGGCCTCTGGAAAGATGGGATTGGTCAAAACGCAAGAAAGGGCGCACCGGGCGGGGGTCGAACCAGGGATGGTCCGCTGAGCAGTCCAACGCGCTACCCCCAGACCAAAGGGGGCGAGTGGGTTGGGGCGGCGGAGGGGCCCCAAATACCCTAGGGGTGCATTGGTGCGCTTTACTGGGCAACAATTGAAAATAAAGCTATCCATAAATAATAATAACAAAAAATGCTATAGAAAAGCTTGCTAAAGGAAAGCAAAGGATTCCCCATGTTCCCTGGAGTGTTTTATGCCCTTACTGACGATTTTTCAACTAAAGTGTGTCCCAGAAACCTCTTTCCGCTCAGAACATGGCTGTCTTCTATCCAATCAGCCTCAAATTTTTGCCATCGATGGGGATGGCTAAAGACTATTTCTATGGAAGTTTCGGGCCAAAAATATCGTCAATCAAAAAAGTTATAGCTATAAATCTGTTTTCTTGAAACCCAGACGGGGTTTTGGGGGCTCTTACGCGATGGAAAGCGTGCATGGTATCGCCCCGTCGGCCCCTCACCCCTGGGGACGCCCGGCCATCTTTCCAAGGGTCTTTAACTGCCGGTACTGTCTGGCCCTGCGTGACGGTCCTACCTCCTGCTAACAATATCCAATACAACCCATCCAGCGCTATAAATATCACATTTATAGACGTCCTAAATTGGCTCGGTCACAAAAACGTTGCGCAATCACCTCGCCATCCATTTTTCGGCCGCCAAAAACCTCCGGCGCCATATAGCCACGCGTCCCTCCTCCGCCATATGCCGTAGTTTTCATATTTCGAACAGATCCAAAATCGCCCAATTTCAGCGTGTAATCATGGCCATAGACAAATATACTGTACAGAGTTGTTAATTCTTTGAATCAGATGATCGAATCACTTATCCGGCTTGACATCATGGTGAACCAGTTCCTTGCTTTTGATATATTCGAGAGCGCTGAACAGCTCTGTCGACCATTGCGCGATCGTCGCCATAGAATAGACTATGTTTGGATTTCTCAGTACTAAATATTTGGGGGGCTGAAGTATTATAATTAGAAGATGCTACCATCTTTTAGCGATCCATGCTCGCAGTATTCCATAAAAATCAGCCGTTCACACGAATCGTTTGCTGAATAATTGTGCGGCTGATCATAGTATCTGACGACATACTCGTGTGACAGTTCCTAAATAACGGTTTTAATTAGTCCTAAACGTGCGCCTAATTGTAATCCCGGATAAACCCGGACTCAGAATCGCTGAAATAATTTGATACTAGAATTCTCTATCAGCGAGATCACAAAAAAAATAGATTAAAGGGTCAAAATAAAAAAAAATAACGACAGCATGACGAACACTAAAATATAAGTATCTCGATTTTTAAAGATCAGTAGCAAACTCGAAAAACGAGGTGATGTTCAGCGTGGTCGATTCTAGCTGTGTGCTAAGTTTCCGCCAATTCCGAGTACGGGTTGATGCGGGTTCCCCTACTCTGCCAGCACGACACATTTGAGACACGCTTCAAAAACCAAGTGTGACCCATGTAGATTAAAGCTCTGTGTCACACGAGAGGCTCACATGTGGGGACATATGTGTCTCTCCTACATGCGAGCCACGCGTGTGACACAGAGTCCATTCCCGGGGTGTCCCCAGTCATTTCCCCCGCTTTCGGGGAAATGACCGAGGAGCCCGGAAATGGCCACCCACCCCCACAAATCATTGCAAATACATTGGGTTGTATACCCACAATAAAACCAATCAAGTGCACAAAAAAAGGTATACTTTATACCAAAAATTACATTAAAAGCAAAAGAAAAAAAAGACTTGCGTATCCGCGTCCTCCGTCGCCATTTCGTTTCGCCCTCTCGATGGCGGCGTCATTCAAAACAGTCTTCGTCGAGCGGGCCCACACCTTAAAAAAATCAATAATTCCACACACAAATATTAAAATTATATTTCTAAGCGCCAAATGGCAACAGCTACGAAATATAAAAACAGAAATACCTCTAGGCCGTTTTGACGATGAAGGGTGGGGCGCAAATCATCAATTTGCCCGGGGCAGCACTAAAAAATGCAATTCTTCGTGAAAAAAACACCAAATACCTGGAGTAGTAGCGCCGCGTGCAATTCGGGGTTGTTTGATGCCCGTGTCCTGGACCACGCCCGAATACCTACAAAACGAAAAATAAATATGAAAACTAAAAAAAAACATATACAAGACAATTTTTCACCCAGGAAATACAACGTCCCGAATTTAAAAAAGAAAAATGGGCACTGTTATCCTTGGCGTGGGCAAAAATCTACGCCGGGGGCAATTTTCGGGATTTTTTTCGGGGTTCTCTCTTTGAGTTTTCATAGAACATTGAAAAATATACTAAGAGTGTCAATTTCCCGGAATAATGAAAATTATAAAAGCTATGCAAAAAGTTCTTTGATTTAGCCCCGACGTAGATTTTTGCCCCCAGCCAAATAGAAACAGTACCGAAAAATCACCTCGCAATGGTGGGCCGAGGAGATGGGCCGCTCCAGCGAGCAGGAGGCATGCGGGCGTTGAAATTGCGCCAGTCTCCTGCAAAAAAAACTGTCAATAATAACCCGGAAATACCTTTTAAATCCATTTTGAGCGGAACACGAGCTCCGCATCAGCACAGTTCGTCGAGTCGCGAAAATTTCCTGCAAAAAACGGTGCGCGGGTTCCACGCACGAAAATCTACTGGAAAACGTAATCCCAGCGAAAAAAATCGCGAAAAACCCGGGGACTACGACACTTCCGCACATAGTCGCGTTTTTGGTAAAAGAAACTAGATCATAGGCCAAAAACGTCAAAGATTACGACAAACGTAGCGCATGGATGTCAATTTTTGTCGAACAGCCCCCGATTTGGCCTAAACATGAGTTTGGAAACGACAAAACCGACGAATACAAAAGTTGCGGAAGTGCCATAGTCCCAAAAACGAATTACGTACCTGAAAAGTGGGCTCCGGCAACCGCAATTCCCGTCTTGATAGCGTTTCCATGCCGTTTCCATTCACTCGTCACGCGAGCCGTCGATCACAGCGCATTTCCTAAAAACTTCTATCGAAATAATACCTTTATCTGTGAAGATTGGTTCTCGCGCTTCTTCCCGACAAAACGATGCGCTAAAACAAACAGTTTGTTGGAAATAATATCAAGAAAACGCACCTTTCGCCACGCGCGTACCAATTTCTAGCGGTCGACGCACCTGTGCCGTCGTTTTCATTATGTTGCAGCGCCGAGGCTACCTGAAAATGCTGAAAGTTAGTCGGCAAACGAAATTAGAGGCAAAGAATGCAAGATCAAAAGCGATATGCATCGTAGAGCATAAGAAAAAGAGTTTTTACTAAAGAAAATGCCATAAAACCATGCTATCTTCGAGTTTTTACGCATTTTGGCAGCGAAAATGAGCATAAACCACGTCAAGATGCTTCAATAATACTAATTCATAAAAGAAAACGAAAGAAACGACAAAAACAAACACTTTTTTATTAAAAATTACGGTCAAAAACAGTATTTTTTTTCTAAAAATGGCCAAAACTTATTGTGTGAAAAGCACGTTATTCCAGCGTTCGTAGTAGCGCGTCGTACTCGACATCCATTCCGGCCGGGATCCGTGCCGCCCCCGTCATAAACCCTTGAAAAACGAAGCAATAAACAATTCCTGAGTGCCTGTAGCCCTCTGGTGATATTTGGGATGAAAAATAACTTTTATAAAATTTTGTATTTTTGACCCAAAAATTTGCCTAAGTCCGGGCCACATGTGTGGCTCGAGTCCAGTCCGGGACACTTGTGTGGCTCGCGTCCGGTCCGGGGTGGGACATGTGAGACACGGCTAACGTGCGTGGCACACATGTTTTTGGCCGTTCATATGTGTCTCGCGGCCATTTTGGGCCTCGCTCATATGTGTCTCGCTTATAGGGGTCAAAAACACGTGTGTCTCGGCTATTAAGCGAGACACAAATGAAACGTGCTGGCAGAGTAGTTAGAGCTAGGCCTAACAAGGGAACCTCACGCGGACAGGATGGAATATCGAAAAACGCTCACGGCTACCCCTAGGTAATCGACCATTGCGATCAAGATGCGCTTGTCAGATTTTTCTGAATGCACCTGTGGACAGAGATACACCACTTCCGGAAAATGATGATTTGCATGTGAAAAATTAGCATCGAGGGATGGTTTATTAGGCTCTCCCATCACTATGGAATCACCAGTTGAATGGCCAAGTGGTAAGCGACTCGCTTGATAGGATTATGACCAGGGTACGGACCCGCTCACGGCTTTTTCGTTTTGCTTTTTGGCCAGCGATTTTTGGCAGAAGTCCAAAATCATATGTATTTAAGTGCTTACCACGTTTATAGGAGTTGTGCATACGCCGAAGTCAAAAGATTGTTCATTCAAAATTTTACCTTTTTGGCAGAAAGATGTGGGAACCACCAGCCGGAACATCCAATTTTCTTTTTTCGAATTCTTTATCTTTACGGCTAGTCATGAAATACAGCGCAAAGTTCGGTTTTTACTAATGGTAGTAACATTCTGGACTTGTGCAAAAATCGCTGGCCAAAAAGCAAAACGAAAAAGCCGTGAGCGGGTCCGTACGCTGGTCATAATCCTATCAAGCGAGTCGCTTACCACTTGGCCATTCAACTGGTGATTCCATAGTGATGGGAGAGCCTCATAAACCATTCAGCTATGCTAATTTTTTGCATGTAAATCAGTATTTTCCGGAAGTGCTGTATCTCTGTCCACAGGTGTGTTCAGAAAAATCTGACAAGCGCATCGTGATCGCAATGGCCGATTACCTGGGGGTAGCCGCGAGCGTTTTTCGAAATTCCACCCTGTCCGCGTGAGGTTCCCTTGTAAGCGTACCTTCAGTGTTCGTAGCTCCCTCAAATAGACCTCATAGTCATCCGTTCCTATCACTTCCTTCATTACCATTGGTCTGTGATGGCTAACTACGAACAAGGAAAAGCACTTACGGATCCGTATCAAGGAGCCACACTTGACCAAACCCACCGCGGCCCAGCGATTTCTTCTCCATCCTGAAAATCACTTTTGCAAACGCTTAAACCAAAGCCAAATTCAAAAACAAAACGAAAAAATTCGAAGCAGCTTGGCAGGAAAGTGAGCGCTTCAGCCCGTGAACAGAATATAGATAACGGGCGGGTGAACACTTGCACAAGAGATTCACCAATCGATAGATTATTTCCGGAGACGACCCTCATTTGAAGCTATTGGGTTGAGCCGAAATTCTTAACAATCAAGCTTCGGAAATTTCTTTCTAAATATTTTGCGGACCATCACGGTTGTTTCTTTTTTCCCATTTATCTGTGGAGTTCAAAAGTTTGTAGGATAACAGTTACAATAGCCCCTGTGATTTTTATTATTTTCTGCGTTTTCCTGAGGTTTCACAAATTTCAGACCCAAACATCGTTCAGAAGTTCCATAAAGTTACCATAGGTACCATCTAGCGACTGGTTCAGTGCCGAAATATGCAAAAAAGTAAATCGCAACAGTTTTGTGAACGGCGGGTTGAAACCATCTTTCATTTTCCAGCAAATCAAAATTGAAAATTTCTAGAGGAAGCAAGGGGTCGGATAAAACCTTTTATTCCTGAACTGTTGTCTGGACCAACAATATACAGAGAATGAAAAAATATCGTACGAGCTTTACGAATATTGTGCGCGAGTTTCTGGGACGCAACCCAATATTTGCGTCCCAGAAACAGCCAACGAACGATAAAACTAATGACGCCTGCGGCGAGAGCCGCAAGGATTTTCCATTAATTTTACGCAATTCAATTGATCTAAAACTCCAAAATTTGATACTGAATGCTTTCAACCCCTTTCCTCGGCCATCCGAACTTTCCACTTCACTCCAAATCCCGTCAGACGAAACGTGCGTCCTGGTGAAGGTCAGAATTCCCTTCCGAAATTCCTCCGTCCACCCCTGGGTTGAATGCGTAATTAGCAGCTTGACGTTTCGGCCTTTCCAGAACTCCTTTTTAGCCGCAATTTCCAGATTCCAGGATTTTCCCACGCAATTTACCGTCTCTTCGATACTTTTTACCCACTCTACTTCCGTCCAGCCTTCAGAAGAATTGATAAGATCCTAAAAATATCCAAAAAAAAACATTGGTAGCCTGCTCTGCGCAAATTCCTCAAAAATCTCCGCTACCTGCTTTCCGAAAATTCCTCAATTAACTTTGCTAGCTTGCTTTTGTATTTTCTAAGTAACCGCTGCTTGCTTATCTTTCCCGAAATCCTCAAAAAATCTCCGCTAGTTGTCTTTCCAAAATTCCTCAAGGATCTCTGCTGGCGTGCCATGCAAAATTACGTTAAAATTCAGCACAGTTTATTCGAAGAAAAACACCATTAGATCATTAATCACGCAAAATAATAATGATAAATACATTGCAAACTCGGAATAAATATGTATTCGGGGGGTGGAAATGATAGAATTGGAGACCCGTAGAGGGGAGACGGGAGGGGGATGGATAATACAAAATAAGGAGAGAGGGAGCACAGAAAAAACAGCGAAAAATAGAGGAGCAAAATGGCAAGTCCAAGTTCGGCAAAAAAAGTAAAAAAATTGTGATTATAGCAAAGGAACCGACCAAAAATTACATGTCGTAATCGTTTATGAAGTGACCGTCAGGAGACGGCATTTTGATGTAATTTTGTCATTTTTTTGAGTGGAATGGCTAAACTGACTGCCGGCTGACTGACAGTGAGCTGACTGACCGCAAAAATCGCGAAAAATTACATGTCTTATCGAATATGGTAGTCTGGCTGGCAGATTGCATTACGCTATTTTGGGTTGAATGTTGTCATTTTTGAGATGGAAATCGACAAACTGGCAGTCAACTAAGCCAGTGAACCAGAAATATGCAAAAATTATACGCCGTAACCGATTACGGTAGTCTGACCGGCAACGGTTGTCAGATTTCTAAAATTGGAGAAAATAAAGGATTAAATTCATCGAGTTTTACAAATGCGTCGCCGTGACAGCCTTTGTATGTGCTTCCGATCCATCGGAGAGCCCGAATAATTTCCGGCAAATCCTGGCGCGGTACTGTGGGAGGACGGTTACGGTAAGCACCGGGTTCACCACCTGAAAAACAAAATTTTGATTTGTACTAATCGTTTGTTAGCCAGTTAGTCGGTTAAAGGCTCCAGGAAGTGCGAAAATCCACCCCCGCATCCACTAGGTCTCGAGAACCCGATTCTAGTATTTTAGCGTCGAGGTTTTGTCGAGACCTAGCCGAAACAAGGGGTCGATCCGGACGGTGCCGAGTTCTTTTAAAGCCTAAGGACATACCGCATTGAGTTGCACGAGGTACCACATGATCCACAAAAATAGTAGCGTAACGCATTGGCTCTGGCCGGTGGCCGGGGAGATTAGACGCTTCATATCTGAAAGAAAAAAGTGATGTTAAAATTTAAATAGATAAGCATTTAAAACCTATATATAGATAAAATTGGAAATTTAAATAGATAATAATTAAAAATTAAAATAGGTTAAAACTTACTTATCACTCGATACGGTAATAATGTGCAGGCGGTGAAAATCGTCGTCATAAAGATGAAATAGAATGTTCGGAGGCGAGAGGCGAATGTTTGATGCGTGTGGGGGCCGCCGTTGTTGTTTCCGCATAGGGTTTGCTCTGAAAAAAAAATCGGGTTTTTTTCTCGTCCCAAATGATTTCTGCTATCTGGCCCATAATTGCGAGATTTTCAAACATCCTATTAGACAATTCAGCCAATTCCTAAAGAATCTCTGCTAGCTTCCTTGCTATTCCCTTTAAAAGTTAAAGGTTGTAAAATGCTTACCTTCAGAGAGTTGCTTCTTGTGCATGGAGACAATTTTGAGAATGTACAGCGCGACTCCCAGTGAAGTGAGGGTGGGCAGGATACAGACTCCAATCTGGAAAAATCGCATAAATAAATATCGAAAAACGTAAAGGAATTTGGCAAAAAAAAAAAAACTAGAAAAGCGCCTATAGAATTTCGCTTCGACACCCTTTACGATCCAAAAATCTTACGGTAAATCCAATGTACATCCCGGTATTTCCGTGGAACAGCTTCAGCGTTAGGCAGTTATCCGGGCCGCAGCTGAAAAAAATGGTTTTTTAGTGTTTATTTTGAATTTATTGAAACGTCGTTTTGATTTTAAATGCCTAAAAATTCTGATACTTTTCGGGTGGGCCCATTTCATTTTCGGTTCTTCACGAGTATGGGAATTTTTGCCGTTCCAACACCTTTAAAGGGGCGTGGAAGGCAAGGCTTCGGGTTTGTGGGCCATGGATTCGCTATGGATTTCGCAACAACGCCACGCGCAACGCACGCGCGTAATCGATTACACCCAAACACGGCGGTCCAGCGACACGGCGCGTTGCGTGTCGCGGACAGGAAGAATTCAGTACAAATCTCGATAGATTTCCTTGAAGGTCCCTTTAAAACTCTGAAAAATTAAGAATTTGACGCGGTGAGATCATTAAATTTCACAATTTTGAATTTTTTACTCTAAAAAAGCAATTTTGGCCAATTTTTTCAAGTTAAGACCATTTTTCACCCCCGGAAAACTGGGTAAATCACGTGCGTACCCCTGTGAATCTGTTAATAGAAGAAACCCGCGTGATCCCCCTGCCGCGGACCGGATTCGCCATTTTGGGGGTGGATTATCCGGGGGGAGATTGGGTCGTGGATAATCCCACGAAAATCTCATAGAAAAACGTTTCTTCAGGGGGAGATAAGAACAGAATTGTGTTGTTTGTTGTCAGGTCCATCGTTTCTATAGAAAATTCCGAAACAATACGCCCCGAACGTACGGGCGGAGTGACGCGGAGGGGAATTAGTCATTAAAGGGAGGGGAAAGGCAGGGCAATATATTCTCTGACTATGGATTTCCTGTGGGTTTTCACCGCCTCACCGCGACACGCAACGCGCCTTACCGCGACACGCAACGCGCCTCACCGCGACACGCAACGCGCCTCACCGCGGCACGCAACGCGCCGCGCCGCTCGTGCGCGTAAACGCGTCGTGATGAATTAATTCTGAAACAATACTTAAACGCACGAACGTTGCGTATTGCAAAGTCCAGAAAAATGTTTAGAGACTCCAAGGCGGGGGAAAATCCCTAAGAATCTCTGCTAGATCGCCGAAAACCGTTCTTTAAAGGGCCTAGCAAGGAGAAATCGTAAGATCGTAAGGAATAAAAATACGTCATTTTTGGATTTGAATTTGCTTAGGATTTTGGTAATAATCCTAAAAAATTAAAATATAAACTCACTTGAACGATCCGGTCAGCCAGGCAGCTAACACAAACGAAAAACACGCGACCCAGGTGGCCACCACGATGCCGATGCCCTTGGATTTTGAGACGACCGCCGAGTAGCTAAAAAAATTCATATAACGTTTGGTTGTAAAACTTGTTTCTTAGAAGTAACAAAAATTCTATTAAAAACGGAAATTTTAGGCTAAACTTGTAAACTGACCTGAGCGGATACTTAAAATACAGAAGTTTATCCAAATTGAGTAGAATCAGGGAAATGGACGACGTGGAGAGGGAGGCCCACGTCAAGAAATGCATCATCATATTCACCCAGGTGGGGGCGTAGCCGATGAAATGTTGAATGATCTCCAGTGGGTAGCAGAACGCTGAAAAATAAAATTAAAAAATATAGATAAATTATTTTAGAGGCAATCGGAGTTAATTTAACCAAATATCTACAGAAATGGCTCCTTAAATTATTCCAAAAATTTTAAACATGATTTGAAATAAAAATGTCGACATTTCTAGGCAGATCCGGATTTTTGAGAAGGGCAAGCTAGCATAGAAAATGTGGAAATCTTGATTTTTTTTTTGCTTACCTGTCAAAATCAAGTCCCCGGCAGTCATGGAAAGAAGAAATAGGTGAAGACATTCATCGCTGGCTCTTCTTCTCAAATGCGAGAGGGCAGAACGGATGACATAGACTTGCAGGAAGGATGATACCTGGAACCATTTCAGTAAGTTTGTAATCTTTAAAGCTGTTTCTATAATTCAGAGTGCTTCCCGGTCCCTTTAAAAGTACCAAAAGGCTTGGAGAGTCTACCCCTCGTATCAACTAGGTCTCGACAGCCCCGTTTCGACCAATATCACGCGTGAAATCGGATCTTTTCGTCTATCAATGCTTCATTTGGATCGTCACGTACTTGTCGAGACCCAGCAAATTAAAAAGGTCGATTCCAGGGCGGTTTAGCCGTTGTAAACGCAAAAAACCACTCACAATTGACGAAAGCAACATGATGACGTCGGCCGCATTCAGGAATTGGTCGACTGTCACGTCGGTGATCATCTGGAATGCAAAGTATGTACGCTAGAAAAATTGTCGAATAGTATATATTACGCTATCAAATCTTAATCTTCTTGAAAATGCAATCGATTACGCGACGAAACGAGCACCTACGCCTCCATTTTCTCGCGTTCAAAATGCGAAAATTCTCACCCCGTTGACGATACATGCCGGACCAGGCTGTGAGGTCGTGTTGTTCATTTTCTGCAAAAAAAATCTATAACTAGATTGTCGAAAAAATTTAGCGATTACCGCATCAAATACAGCAAAAAGAACACGACAAAACATAAAAATCCGGAAAATCCAGGAAAAATGGAAAAATGAATTCATGAAAAATTTGGAAAACACAAAATTCTGTGATGCGATTACGATATCAAAAAAATGACATGGACAAAGTAAAAAAATCATAAATCATACTCCCTAAAAATCAGAAGAAACCGTTTGCGGCATGAAATTCAGTGGATGAGGAAATGATGAAAACTATCGGATTTGCGCCCATTCAGGCTGCAGAAAACAAAAAGGGACGATTCGGACTTGGGGAGAGAGAGAGAGAGAGAGAGAGAGAGAGAGAGAGAGAGCATAAGAGAGAGAGCATGAGAGAGAGAAAGAGAGACAGAAGACTAAAATACAGAAAATACATATAGTCTGTAATTATCGGAAAAACGCGGAACGGGTGAATTGAGGGTTGTAGTGTTGCAATATCGGATGAGCAGCAGGAAGCGGAAGTCATAGTTAGAGAGAGAATCAATTTTTCGAGCAAAAATATAGGTGTTATTCGTCGATTTGTGTGGGATTATTGGTAGGAAAAGAGCGGAGTCGAGGGGACAATAGAAATGGACGTCAATATTCCATGATGACTTGTCGTCCATTGTATTCAGACGGAATATTATGAGCGATAGAGTGAGCGAAAGAGAGAGAACGAGAGAGAGAATGAGAGAACGAGAGTGAGAGAGAGAGCGCGTGAGAGAACGAGAGAGAGAGCGAGAGAACGAGAGAGAGAACGAGAGTGGGAGAACGAGAGAGAACGAGAGAGAACGAGAGAGAGAGAGAGAACGCGACTGAGAGAGAGACATACACGTGTACAGACAGACAAACGGAACCATCCAAAAGAAATTGAAAACCAATAAACTTCATTCACAAGCTCAAACTCCCCAAAAATCCATCAAAACGGCTAGCAATTATGGGAATAGTCAGACGGTTGAGAGGAAAAAACAAAAAGGGATGGCTGTATTTTCGTGGGAAAATTTGAATCGATACTCCCGTTTAGTTGTCGCGAGAAAATATCGGAGGCAGACAGGTATATTCTCACCCACAAAAAATAAAGCGCCGCGGAATACAGAACGGATAATAAGTAGAAAAAAAATGTTCATGAATCCGGTTTTCAAGGATGCAGAGAATTATTTTTGAAACGCAGTTTGGGCTCACCTAGCGAAGGGACTTTGTGGAAAATCAATTTACAAGGCTTTTAAGTTCTTAAAAATGTCGCCGGTGCACATATTTTACTATCGAAATCGAATGCGAATTGCCTTTTTATTTTGATCCCCTCCCCCTCAATCCGACACGGAATTAAAATGGCACGATTTTGAGGCTTCGTGAGATTCATGACGTGATCTGATACCATAATTACATGTCGTAATCGTTTCCGCAATAACGTGTCGTAATAGAATCTCAAAATCGGAACTTACGGTAGTTAAGGCAAACATACAAAATAATTCCGAGCTGGACCCGCTTATCTGGCATCCACAAAGTATTTTGAGCACAAAATTAAGAAAAAATCCGCCTCTACAGTAAGTTAGCTAATAACATGCCGTAATCGAATATTCCAGAAAAGCTAGATTACGGTAGTTCTAAACAATATTTTTAAATTTTTAAAGCATAAATCATCCATCTGGCCGTCACTAAGCTTTTGGGAAAAATACATAAAACATAGCTACCGTAACCCGTGAGAATTATATGCGTAATCAAATATCAAAAATGCGCAAAATACGATAGTGCTAAAGAAAGTTTTTAAATTTTGAAACAATAATGAAAGATCACTATGCTTCGGCAAAAAATCCGAGAAAAGAGCTACCGTAGCCCAAGAAAATTACATGTGGTAATCGAACATTCCAGAAAAGCTAGATTACGGTAGTTCTAAAAAAAATTTCTAGATTTTTAACGCATAAATCATCCATCTGCCCAGCATCACGTGCCCCAGCGAAATTTCGCAGGCGTGATGGGACCCATTACCGTATGCCAGAGGGTCTATGGGAGACAGAATGGCCCCCGGAAATCACGATTTCCTGTCGGGACCCCGCAAAAAAATTGGAGAAAAGGGGAAACGGGCAACATCGAGCTGTGATGGGTGGACACATCAACAAAATGGACCCCTAAGGATCCTTGGCCGGATTTCGCCGGTATTCCGGAAGAGGGGAAGGGATGGGGGAGAGCGGATTATAGGGGAAACGGATGCCGGGTGTATACGGAATTAATAAACCCCCAGGTATACCCAGAAAGTGAGAAGCCGGATCAATTCTCGACACGGAAATATATATTCTGAATGACCGTATGGGTCTTGAGCTCAGAAAAAAAGCCTTTCCTGAACCGAAACGAACCGAACTGAACCAAAAAATCTCTGAAAAGTCGACGGGATGTTCAGATATTCGTAGAAAAATTGTCCAAAATTCGCTGTCACGCTCCCTTTAAAACGACGTCACTTTTTTACGGTTATGCTAAAGTAATATCCCGTTAAAAATCGATTCGAAACCGGAACTCGGCATTCTGACCGACGTCTCGCAAACTCGCCTTCCGGAAACGACCGGTCGACCGGACACGGATTTTCTTGATGAATTTTGCTGTCACGCTCCCTTGAAAAAGCGATCCGAAACCGGAATTCGATAGATTCTGAACGAAATCTACGATCTTCAAATAGAAAAATCCGTCCGGAAAGACCGTTTGAGTTGAAACCGGCCGGAATTGCACCGTAAACGGGAATCCGATAAAAAATTGCTGTCACGCTTCCTTTAAAACAAGTGACTGGCCAAAATATCGGCTTTTAATGACCGCGCGTAGGTTGAAATCAAAAATAGGCTTTCGGGGATCGGTTTCAAACGCAATTTCTTCCCAAAATTTTGTGTCAATGTCGCTTTAGAAAAGCTTATACACTGAGGAACCGATCGGTTCTAAATCTGAGAAAATCCCTTCCGGCAACCGAGCGGCCGATCCAGGTCAAGCGAAAATCAACCGGGTGTCCAAAACCCGAATTCCCAGTTGGCCACGTGCCAAATTGATCAGTTGATTTTTCCTACACCCACCCTAAACAAAGTGTGATTCTCGGGATCAATCACCACCAACAAGAAAAAGTGATGTTTTCAGCCGGGAGTAGTATGGAGGGCGGCCAATAATTTCATTCTGAGATTTTTCTGAAAGACGGAGAGCAATTTTGAGTCGACTAATTATGAAAGTCGCGAATTCCAGTGAAATTGAGTGGGAAGCGAGCGAACAAATTGTATCATATGATTGCGAAATTCTTCATCTCGATTTTATATAAAATTAAGCGACATAAAAAAATTAAATTCGTTTTTAAAGGGATCAGCAAGGCAGGGGGCTATGGATTTAGGCGTTTTCCACGACACGCGACGCGCACTTCAGAATTCCATGGCGTAATCGATTACCAATTTGTTCCGTAAGCTGTGATAATTTCATGACGTAATCGAAGTCCAAATGGCGTGAAATTACGCCAGTAATGGCGTATTTTATGGATTTTGAGTTTCTTAGGTGGTGTACGCGTTGCGCGTCGCGGCGCGATCCTTGGCTTTTCCATAGCCATTAAGACATTGAAAACTATCGAAAAAAAAGTCTGAGAGCTCCAGCTGCTAAATATCAATATTCGATGAAAATCTATCCGTTCTGAATAACGCTTAAATACCAAAACGGATAAGCTGGGTGACACCGTGAAGTTGTTAGTCATCAGAAATGAAAAAGGCGGGGAGGAAGGAAGAAGGTTCTGGGAAAGTGTTGATGTACATCTTTGGATAAGGCGACAGAAAAGAGAGCTAGAGAAAGAGAGAGATAGAGGGAGAAAGAGAGCCAGCGAGAAAGAGAGAGAAGCAGATATTCAGATTCTCCGGCTGCGCCCGGTAAAATGGATAAAAGAAGGAACATTCGCTGGGCCTGGGAGGGTGTGATGTGATTTTGGAGGGATCTTTGCTGAATAGGAGAAACCTTCTGCCGTGTTGCATCTACTAGGGGAATGCGAGAACATTCTGATTCCCAGTATCTTTTTGATTACTTCGGCGGATGGCAGATTTCTCTCTCTCTCTCTCTCTCTCTCTCTCTCTCTGTCTCTCTCTCTCTCTCTCTCTCTCTCCCTCTCTCTCTAAAAATATCGCTCCCTCTCCGCGCCCGAGACGCACGCCACCTGGCCCCTATTCAGGGCTTCCGAATATCGATCAAATTGGGGATTTCTACATGGGATTTTTGAAGAACAATTATTAAGACTTTTTAACTGACAAACAGAAGCCATGAATCCTCCAAAATAGTAAAGGATACGTGGGCTCCAAAAGTTTCCGAAAGGTTGGGAATTTCCCGGCCAAAAGAAGGGGAGGGCGGCTTCTTCAAAAATTGACAATGTGCATACATTTAGAGGGGAGAGAGAGAGAGAGGGAGAGAGAGAGACAGAGAGAGGGAGAGAAACCCACCCCTCGTGGCCAGCAAAGACCCGCACCCACCTACACCTTTAGAATTTGGACGGGAATAGCCTGGCGCCCACTTCTGAAGTCTTCTCTCTCTCTCTCTCTCTCTCCCTCTCTCTCTCTATCTCCCATTGGCCCCCTCCAAATCAACATCCGGTCACTGCTTTCCAGTCCTTTTTTCTCCTTTTTGACGTCCAGGTGACGCTAGACTAACCTTCTAGTTTCCTTAAGAATCCCTGCTAGCTTGCCCAAAAATTGAGAAAATAGCGCACGTCCAATATTTGTTTAGAGCCAGTTCCTCAAGAATCACTCCAAGTTGGCCTCCAAAAAGTTTCGAATGTCAAGGTATCTTTAAATTGCCGGGCAAGTTATCAGAAAAAAAGAGTTCCGGGTGAAAATTCCTCAAGAATCTCTGCTAGCTTTCCGGCAAAATGACGAAAATAACGAACCAGCCTTCAATTGTCATAAAACCGTAAAATATCATAAAATTAGGACAAGCGTATATCTCCACCGTAATCGAATCAATTCAGAAGACGTCAAAAGGTGTTCCTTGTATTTTTCCTATTTTTCGCTTCTTCTTGGTGTCGGGATTGGCGTCAAACACAATTCTCCCAGCCCTGCTCCTACAAAATTCAATAAAAGGGTCCCACCGGGAGAACCGCAGAAAATTAAAGCAAAAGAGGAGGGAGGAATGGGAATGGGAACGGAAGCAGATACGCAAAATAATTTTTTATGTCCCGATTTTTCTGGCTAGAGTGTCGTTTTTGTCTGTCTGTCTGGCTGTCTGTCGATCAGTCTATCCAAATTTTTCGACGCTGAGAGGCGAACTAGCGTAGATTTTTGTGGAAATTTTGGCCAACAAGGAATGGTGGCAGCTCGACACCGAATTTTGAACTGAAAATTTGAGAGCCGAGACCATCTCCTTGTAATTTATTTCGATGTTTGCGTTCTTCTGAAGGCCATCCAGCAGAGATCTTTGGGGAACAATGTCAGGTGCTTGAATAGACATTTGAAGGGACTGGCAAAGCACGAATTCTATGGATTTTTCGAACATGTAGGTTTGCCTTTCCGTTGCGTAATCGATTAATCCCCGTTCGCGGCGGCAAAGCGGTACGTGCGCGTTGCGTGTCGCGGCGCAACCCTTGAAATCCAGATTGAATGCTAGGCTAAGATTCACAAAAATGCCTTGGCGATCCCTTTAACAGGGTTTCTTGGCAGCTAGCAGAGATCCCCACGGGAAGACTTTGTCTAACAAATCTCAATGAATAAAAATCCGTCTAAATTTGGCATGAATTTCCCAATTCCCGGAAGGCATCGAATACGGCGAATTGGGAATAAATGAAGAGACCTAAAAAATCCTAAAAATGACCCAGATTTCAACAAAGGTATTTTTAATAAGGGCAATGGTGGGGGAAATCACGATTCGGATGAGATGATCGAGAGGACAGAGAGAGAGGGAGAGAGAGAGAGAGAGAGAGAGAGAGAGAGAGAGAGAGAGGGAGAGAGAGAGGGAGAGAGAGAAAGAGAGGGAGAGAGGGAGAGAGAGGGAGAGAGGGAGAGAGAGAGAGAGGGACGGAGAGGGTGAGAGAGGAGTGCTCAGCTCCTCTCTCTCCTCAGCTCAAATTCCGAATTTAGCGCACTTTCCGGTCAGTACAATCGGAGTATACCTGTCCGTTTAACGATATTAGGAAGCCCGAAAAGCGGCCCTAGGACTGCAATGTGTCTAGACAGCAGCGCTGGCCGGTAGAATACGCGTTACGCTGCGCATGTCGGCGTTTTGCATAGCTGTCTAAACCTAGTAGGTGGAAGCGATCATGCGTAGGAAGGAAGAGCTGTCACGCTCCCTTTAAAGCGCTTCAATCAACGAGATTGGAAACTTTTTAGTTCCTGGAGTTCTCGGCTGGAGAGTCCATAAGAAGTTCGGAGAGATTTCTTGAGGGAAAGATTGGCGTCAGGAAGGCAGTGGGCGGGCCAATTAATAAATGAACAGCCCGGGGGGAAGGGGAGGGAGTTCGAAAAGAAATCGGGGATGGGGGGACTTCTTCGCTGGGGCAGAGATTTTTTGGAAAATAACTAAAGGGTGGTGAGCAGAGGAACTTGAGGAAAATGAGGCAAGAGCAGAAATTCTTGGGATTAAAGGGCGAGTAACATCAAAAATTTTGCTAATTTCAAAGTGGAGAGGACGGCTAGCAGAGATTTTCAAGGAAAAGATAGCTAGCAGAGATTCTTTAGGAAAAGGGTGGCTCGTAGAGCAAATTTAAGGAATCAGCAGCGAGCAGAGATTCCTGGAGATTCAAGGGAAGGTTGACGACAGTATTATTGGCAGGCAGCTAGCAGAAATTCTTGAGGAGCAAGGTATCTAGCAGAGATTTTTTGATCAAAAGATAGCTAGCAAAAACCCTTTAGGAAAAGGGTGGCGAGCAGAAAAACTTGTGGAAAATTCGCCGTGGAATTTCTACAGTATCTTGAAAAATTCACAAAAAGCAAGAATTTCCAAAAACGCCCAGAGACCAAAAAACACCTCTAAAAATTCTACTCAAAACCCGAAAAAGCGCCCGAAATGTGGCTCGTTTGCCTAATGTAACGAGCGGGAAGCTGAGAGCTTTTCCGACCCCGTGGGCGTCCGTTTTAAAGGGCCATTGAAGGCAGAAACGGAGGGATCTGGGGGTGGATTATGGCCCGCATCCCATTTTGGGTTCGAGGCGGATTATGGAAAACAGAAAGGGGCCAAGTCCTACAAAGGGAAGCTCGACTACACGATGCTACAAGGTACAGCAAAGGGCCATTTTTGGACACGGGTACGGTACAGGTTGATGAAATAGCAAACAAATTGGCGAACTAGTTCTGATAAATGACATTTGGCAAAATATTAAAATTTTGGGTTATCGTTTCCGGTTACCGTGCCAAATTTTTGGGAATGTTAAATAGTCCAGGTTACTGTATTTCGATTTTTGCATTTGTTACAAATTAAGTCACTCCGGTTGCAGCTCAAAAAAGCTTTAGAAGAGAAGCTTTAGAATCTAAAAATTAGGCTTAGCCCAAAAAGCAAAAAAATCGGGTGAAAAACGAGAGGGCGCGAGAGATAGCAAGGAAAACCGTATATCCCAAAAAGCCGGCTAGTGGGCCAGGTGGCGCGCGTTTCGGCGGAGGGCAGAGAGCACCCACAGATATCGTCATTCTTATAAAATGGAGTCAACTGGATGGGAGGTACAAACCACCAAAACAAGAAAAACAAAAAATTAGCGAAATTTCTCCGGCATATTGGACCGTTTCTGGCCTTTCTGGCCATTTCTCAAAAACCGGCATATTGGACCAGGTATCGCGCGTTTGGGCGGCAGGTAGAGAGCACCCACAGATGACAATAAATTTCATAAAAAATGGGTCAGCTGGGGGCGAGATAAATACCATCCAAATTAGCAAAATTAAGCCTCAAACGCCATTTTTCAAAAACCGGGGTAGTGGGCCAGGTGGCGCGCGTTTCGGTGGACGGCAGAGCAAACGCAGATATACCAAATTCTTAATTTTTCTTGGTTTTCCCATGGTTTTTAAAAGTTGTGACGAATGCCCCGGGGGCATATACTTTTCCCTGGATAGTGGGGGAAGAGGGGGCCATTGGCTGAGTGGCCGTTAATGAGGCGCTGCGGGTTTGAGAAAAAGTAGCTGAGAAGATGGAGGGGGAAGTGGAAAAGAGGAGGACCCCATGAAAACAATAAGCCCAGATTTATGGGGATACTCGAGGGATGAAGAGGGGATCGTCATTTAGCGCATAGTGAGAGCGAAAACGAGAGAGAGAGAAAGAGAGAGAGAGAGAGAGAGAGAGAGAGAGAGATAGAGAGAGAGAGAGAGAGAGAGAGAGAGAGAGAGAGCGAGAGAGCAGCGAGCAGAGAGACACACAGAGAGAGAGAGCGAGAGCGAGAAAGATGGTGAGAGAAGAGAGAGAGAGAGAGAGAGAGAGAGAGAGAGAGAGAGCGAGAGAGCAGAGAGACACACACAGAGAGAGAGCGAGAGCGAGAAAGATGGTGGGAGAAGAGAGAGAGAGAGTGAGAGAGAGAGAGAGAGAGAGAGAGAGAGAGAGAGCGAGAGATAGAGAGAGGGATGGAGGGAGGGAGAGCAAGAGAATGTGAGAGAAAGCGAGAGGGAGAGAGAGGAGAGGGAGAGAGTGAGAGAGAGATAGAAGACAGAGAGAAAACTGCCGACTAATTACCAACATTTTTCGCGACGCTTCGCGGGTTTTGGAACTTCTGGACGACAACTTCTAGATTTCGTAAAAGACTACAGACCACCGACTACAATTTTCGTAGTACGAACTACAAAAATCTGAGCAAGATCGAGAAATCCGGAAAAGGCTATAAAAATCGGCAAAAATGCGCCGTGTAAAAGACTGCTGTTTTGACAACAGGTAGGTAAGAATTGCTGTCGTTTCCTGCAGAGAGAGAGAGAGAGAGAGAGAGAGAGAGAGAGAGAGAGATAGAGATTTCGCAAGCAAAACAGCAGCCCTAATTATAGGCTCAGAATAGGGGGAGAGGGTTAAAAAGAGGCCGAATCTCGCCACTTTTAGCCCCTCTTATTTTCAGGCCAGAACGGGGGAAAACATTTCAGTGGTAGATGTTGCAAAAAATAAATAGAACTGTGGTCAGTGCAGCTTTTCGGCCGGACAAAACGCTAATTTCCTGGGATATTTCTGGCGATAATTGGCTAAAAATAGCTATGGCACGTCTAGGAATTTAAAGATTAAAACAGGACGATCAAAATCCAAAAAATTATTGCTAGAATTAGCCGGAAAATTGGATTTTAATAGATTACGTACTGAAAGCTGTTGCCAGCGCTAAAAATGATGCAAACTGATTCTGAATTGAAGCGCAAAATCCTTAGCAATTCTTGCCTTCTACGCTCCTTTAAAGGCCCCAAGCCCCCGTGCATCCGATTACGCTATGAAAATTCCTCGGCCAAGCTCGGCCATTCATTGATTTTAAGACGATTTTATTCAGAATCCACAGCCAATTTTCGCTTGCCGGGACCTTTAAAAAAATCTATCAATCGATTACGCAATGAAATTTATTTCTTTATGAATGTCTAGCCAATCCATAGAAAATCTTGGCTACCAGGTTCCTTTAAAGCCCAAAATATCGGTGGGCAAGCCGTAAAAACAAATGTTGAAAATTTTGGGGTTTATGGATTGACTTCACGGGTCCTTTAAAAGTCATTTTCTGCCCTCAAAATTTGTTAAAAACCCGGAACGAGCCCCATTAGCGCTAAAAACAAAAATAAAAACGGTGCAATTGATTTTTGGCAGTTTTTAGATTTTTCACACGGCCCGGATTTTTCACACAGGTACAATAAAATTATCCCGGCGCCGCTCAGTTATTTTATTATTTTATTCTGAGGGTGTAGTGCGCTTAACTGGCAGGCAGATAGCCTAAAAACTCTGGAAAATTAGCCAAATTTGGCGTTTGGAAAATCCTGAAGGGCCAAGTTGTGTTTCACAGGCCACTGGAGAGGGCCATAATTCGTTTCAGGCTTTATTCTTCTATGCCTCTCTCACTCTCTCTCTCTCTCTCCACTGGAGTCCACAAAATAGAATTGCAAAGGAAGGGCCTTCCCCTGGCCCAAAGAAAAACGAGAAGAATGGACCCGGAAACTAGAAAAGCCCCCCAAAAGTCGAGTTTTCAAAAGGTCACAAATCGAAAGTGTATAGGTCAGCTGGCAGAGACTTTTTGGAAAATGGGGTAAGTTAGCAGAGATCATTTGTGAAGCGTGGAAGAGTCCGTTTTGAAGGCTAAGCGGGCCAGAAAACACGATTTTGACAGCGGCGCAAGCCAGCAGGGATCATTTGGGAAAAGCGGTAAGTTAGCAGAGACCGTTTTGGGGATAGGGAAGCTAGCAGAGACTTTTTCGGACACGGGGTAAGTTAGCAGAGAGTATTTTAGAGGCGGACAGAGTTGTAGGGGCCGTTTTGGAGGCTAGGCATGCTAGCAGAGATCATTTGCGGGTTCAAATCGTGCAAGCAGAGAACTTTTAGGAGGCGGGCGGGCTAGCAGAGACCACTTGAGGGATTGAATCAATGGAGCAAACACGCAGAGTTGATTTCGCGAGCGCAGCAGGCTAGCAGAGACTCTTTGAGGAATTGAGGGCAATCTAGCACGGGTTCTTTGCAGAAGTAAAAAAAATTATGCCGCCCACCGCCGAAAGGTCATGATCGCGAAATTTTACGATTAAATCGTGCCTAAAAATAGGTGGGCCACGTGACGGGGGTCGGCCATTTTTGGTTGATGGTTATAGCCGGAGCCCATATTCCTTGTTTACCGTATCCCCCCGAGCGGGCGAATTGCGAATTATTTCATGTGACCGGGGAGGAGGGAATTATAGAGTTTTTCTCCATTTCCAAAGGAAATCTCGATTTTTTTAAAGGAGCCTCGCAAAAATTCGATTTCACAATCGATTACGTTTTTTAAGGCATTTAAAGGGACGGATCAGGTGGATAATGGACACGGTAACTAATCAATTACAACTTTGAACCTTGAATCGATTACGTCACGTTAATTAGTGGGTTGAACCCGAAAAGAGGAAGTAATTTTGACGCCACGGTATAGTTTCTAGAGTCGAATCGAGACGAAAAGAAAAGTTTTGGGTGGGCAGATTTGACTATTTATGTATGGGAGGAATAGGGTTCCCAGAGGGGGGAGGGGGACTGTTTGTTTGTCCTGCCCGCCTGTTCTAGCCAAGTTGATGCCCTCTCAATCCATTTGTCTGTCTCCCACTCTCTCTCTCTCTCTTTCTCACTCTCGCTCTATCTCTCTCGGTGTCTCTCTCTCGCTATCTACGGTACCTCCCCGATCGGATAATCCCGAATTTCTGGCTCGATTCCCCCTTCGGCCTTGCCAAAACTCGTAAAAATCAAGCGAGCGAGGGCAAACGTCGAAAACAAATGGTAAAAACCTCTAGAACCTCAGGCAGTCCAGCAGAGATCCTTGGGGAAATCGGTGAACCTGACTCTGCAAAGAATCTCTGCTAGCCTGCCCGGGACCTAAACCATCGCCGAACTGCTCGAAAAAGTTCCACACGAGTCACTCTAGCCTGCCCTAAACTGACAAGGAGCCAGGCTGAAAGTCAGCTCGTCGGTTAGTCCGAGGACTACGACGCGCTCCAATTGACACGTTCACACTGTGCGAGCATGGTAAATTCCCAAAGAATCTCCGCTAGCCTGCCCTTATCGGATTTTTCTGCAAACCTGTCCCCCAGAGTTCTCACATCATAAATCCCTCTGCTAGGTATTCTCTTTTTGGATGGATGGCTTCTCGCCCTTTTCAGGATTCCCACGATCCGATCCGCTAATTCTTCTTCTTTTCAGGGGGAGCAGAAAATGTGCGTGAGGATTTGCAGAAATATCATAGGTTTTCTCTGTTTCTCGGCGTCGTCTCTCTCTCTCTCTCTCTCTCTCGCCTCCGCTCCAATCCTATTTCCATCCCCTCCTTCTACTTCCGATTTGTGCAATTTGCACAGCAGAACTCGTCAGGGAGGAATGGAGAGTATTTTTGGGCCCTGTGTGCTCTGATTTGGGCCCCACATCATCAACAAAACTCGCGAATGAGCGCGAAAATAGCGGGGGAAATATGGATTTCCTAGGGTTTTACGTGCCCGGCAAGCTAGCAAAGATCATTTGGGCATTGGAATCGCAGAGCTGACCTTGAAAGTCTCTCCTGGAAAAGATGGAGCAAGCTAGCAGAGGTCATTGCGGAAAGGCTCCTGAAAATCGTGACGGTTCCGGGCAGTTCGACCACTTTATATGGCTGGCAAAGATCCTTAGGGAAGCCAAATCGATTAACTGCCTGCCAATCTTTACTTTGGAATTTCCGAGGCATGCTAGCGGAGGTCCTTGAGGAAAAAAACACAGCACAGCACAAGAAACAATACCAGGGTAAGCTACCAGAGATTCTTTTCGACTCGGAATCGACTCTCTGGCTGCCAGTCGGTATTTTAAAGTCTCGGTCAGCTAGCAGAGGCGCTTGCGGAAAAATTTAAAGGATTTACGAAAAATTCGGAAAAATGCAGCAAATCCCGAAACAGCAGAATCTTGTAAAATGCCTAAAAACAACAATTAAAAAAGCCAAAATTTTGCTGGCCGGCAGAATAGAGATGCATTCAGGGAATCAGGTGGTGTCTTCGGGATCTTTTGGAGCATCCGTTCTTACGGGGGTGGCGAAAAAATTGAACCCCCAGGAGGGGGCTGAAGTGAATGTGGAAATGAGATTGGAGTGGGAATAGAAGAGAGAGAGAGAGAGAGAGAGAGAGAGAGAGAGAGAGAGAGAGAGTCAAAAATGACTGCCTTTCCACGGCTTTTCCTCCTAGTTTTTTGTGTCAAATTGAAGGACCGACCGCTGAGATTGGGAAGAGCTTCTCTCTTTCTCTCTCTCTCTCTTTCCTCTCTCTCTCTCTCTCTCTCTCTCTCTCTCTCTCTCTCGCCCCGCCCTTCATTATGGCCAATTGCCCTGGGGCACATTTCAGAGCGGAAACCCGAGGGAAGCGCATACTACCAGGATTCCAGTAGTGAAAAAGTTCTACTGGCTGCAAAGTTGGCAATTGGCCAGAAAAAAATTAAAATTTGCCAAAAATCAAAGTTTTAATTTCCTAAACCCGAAAAATTTGTAGCTTTTGCCACAGTCTAAAGGTCCAGGAAAAAACTTTACTGATCATTAGAAACCAAAAAAGCAAAAAACCCAGAAAACCGCCGCCGGGACTCGAACCCGGACCCTATGCCGGGCAGCCGAACTCGCTAGCCACTCGGCCACCGCGTAAATTCGTGATTTTAAGGCGGATTTTGTTTTACACTTTTTTGGTATGAAAAGATGAATTGCCGGGGGGAAATGACATCAAGGAAAAGTCCGTTTTTTGGCCCGAATCCGGCCACCCGCTCGATAGCCAATTATTATGATGATTTTATACACGGCGCCTGTCCTTAATTATCCGAGGTTTTTATTAGTCGGGTTTCCGATGAGTCCACCCGGATAATAATTCGTTCTCCCCAATCATACTTTGCTAGACCTAAAAATAGCAAAAAAATGAAACAATTTATGTGAAGAGGCGATCTTTGCATTTGAAAATGACTCCTGACCACGAAAATCATCCTCGGAATTCGGAGTCAGGAATTTTCACGTTTTTAACAAAAATGTGAGGGATATTTAAAATTCAGAAAAATGTTTGTCTTATTTTCCGGTAGCTAGCAGAGGACGTTTGCGGAATTTTGCAAAATTGGCGACAAGAATAGCCCAAGTACGTACCAGATTAGCCCCTTGATCGTCACTTTCTCAGGAAATTGGGGAGGGAAGAGAGAGAGAGCGAGGGAGAGAGAGAAGGGAGAGAGAGACAGAGAGAGAGACGTGCCCTCTGGCTATTCTCGGGTTGAGAAAGCCGAAAAGCGGATTTTGGAAGTGATTTCTTTAGGTGAGGGAGAAGCCATAATTTGTAGAATGCAGCCCGAAAGGGTAAGAAGCCCTGCAAAGCTTTAGGCTGATTTGGGAGGAAACCCTAGAATAATGAAGGGTGGATGGCGGGGGGTATTGAGCAGTATCACGCACTGTCTGTATCGATCTATGAAACGGTTTTAAAGGGATGGACAAGGCATGGCTAGCAGAGATTCTTTTTGAGGAATTGGAGCGGCAGGCTAGCAGGGATTCGTTGTGAAAATCTAGCGGATCTTCAGAGCCATAATCCGACATGCCATTTCTTTTGAACAGGTCAGATATTACGTGATATTCAGACCCGGATGGGAGAGTGATATTCTTTTCTTTTTCTTCTCTTTTCTCCAATCCGATAGCTCTAGGGATTCTATCCGCTCTTTTTGTTCTATTGTCTTCATCCTGATCCATCCATCCATCCGCTCCACATCGTCAACAACAATTCTTGCTATTACTCCCCAAAATCAGGAAAATCGCTGCTGCAAAAAAAAACCCAAAAAGCCTAAGATGAGCAAAATTAGGTGAGGATTCCAGAAATAGCGTCAGAATTTTGAAATTCAAGTGTTTTCACGTCTAAACAGGGGCAAAAGAACATGCGGCGCGGGCGCGTTGCGGTTACATCTGGCTATTTGCCAGGAATCAACGTTGAGGCCGTGGACCAGATTTCGGAGTCGCTTTGAAAACAAATTAACGGACAAATCGCAAAACCGTTACGCACTGGAAATGTGGGGGCGCGGCCGCGGGCAGGATGGACGTCGTCGCGAAATTTGGCGCGTTGCGTATTCTTGGCGAAAAGCTGTCAGGACGGGAGAAATTTTGATGTCTGACAGCCGACAGGCACAGCTGTTGTACGATTCGATTTTCGATTCGGTGTGGACCGATGTGGATTTTTTGGCGTGAAATATTTTTGGGAAAAGCGGGGACAAGCTGGGAATAGAGGGGGGGTGGAATACAGATCGACACATCGACCAGCTGACAGCTGGCCCCTACCTTTCTGTCCAAAGGAATACTATGCATTCCAGAATCGGCCCGTGTTTCCCAAAAATCGACCCATTCAACCACTAGGGCTCGACAAATACGCGTTCCTTCGAATCACGCTCTTAAAGGGGCCGCTGAGTCCCGAATTCGACCTCAAGGATGCACTAGGTCTGGACAAGTTGAAATATGTCAAATAATGTGCTAATGGGACCAGAAAGTCCAAAAATCTACCCACTCGATCCACTAGGTCTCGACAGCGACCAGTTCAGTCCAATTACGCCCTAAAAAGGTGCCCTGGAAATCGACCTCTGGTTCGACTAGATCTCGACAGTTATCCTATCAGTGTCGTTGCGCGCCTAAAGGCACCACAACTCCAGAAATCGACCCTCCCGCTCCACTAGTTCTCGATAAGTCCGTGATAAGTCGAATTACGCGCCTAAAAAGGGCCAGATAGTACGAAAATCGACCCATTCGATCCACTAGGTCTCGTCAAGTACGCGATTCATCAAATCACGCCCTTAAGGGGCCAGAAACTCCGAAGCTCGACTTTTTTGACCCACTCGGTCTCGACATTTTGAACACCGAAAACGCCAATGAAAGTACGGGTAGACTACGAGGGTGTACTCCGGACGGCATTGAATTGGGGACACCCACGCGGCCCGACAAAACGAGTGTATTATCACGGGTGGAGAATTGAATTTTTACGGCGGTCATGAGAGTACTATTCACCATCAAAAAAACGGGAGAAATTCTATTCGAAAATGATGAATTATCGGTGAGGGCATAGTGGGGGATGCTAGCAGACATTCTTTGAGAAATACCGTAGACCAAATAGAAAAGAGAGAGAGGTAAATAGGGAGTGAGAGAGTAGAGATTGAGAGAGCGCGAGAGAGAGACAGAGAAAGAGAGAGAGCGAGAGAGCGAGAAAGACAGGAAGAGATAGGGAGAGAGAGACAGGAAGCGAGAGAGAGGCAGGCTAGCAGAGATTCTTTGCCAAAAATCAGGCCAAAATGAAGGTATCTTCTGTCTGTAGTTCTGCATGCCGATGGAGGTGTCTATAGGAGCGTTGAGTAGCCTCGTTATCGTCTCCTTCTACCCTCTTTTTTCTCCTCCCTTCCTCCCCTTCCTGCCCATGAATAAGCTGCCGGATCACGAGCTGCTCCTCCCCTTCTCTTCGCTACCTTCTACCTTTTGCCGCAGCTAGACGGGGATTCTGCAAAAAAATCCGGCTGGCCAATTTTTAGGCTAATCTGGCTTGCAGCTGACCTTTTTAAGGGTCCGTGAAGTCCATGGAGGCTGCAAAATTTGTCTCGCTCTATCTCTATCTCTCTCTATCTCTCTGTCTCTCTCTCCCTTTCTCTCTCTCTTCCCCCTCTCTCTATCTCTCTCTCCCTTTCTCTCTCTCTCTCTATCTCTCTGTCTCTCTCTCTCCCTACTCTTTCTCCCCGTCCAGTCCGACGTTTTAAAGGAGCAGTGAAGTCCGAGGGGTGGATTGAGCGGTTTTTAGGGGGCGAACCGTATGCTAAAGGGAGCGTAACAGCCCGAAGGACGCGCCAAATTTCGAGCGTTTTTTCACGATTAAAGTGATCTAATTTTAAACAATTTAATGTCATTATAAAAATATTTTAATATTTTAAAGCAAAAGTAAACCAAAAGTTTAAAATTCGTGATTTTTAGCGACCAGATTGCGAAAAATACAGTAATAAGGAGATAATTTGGTCGTATGACAATTTCAAAACTTTGGCCAAGCTGTGATTGAGCCAAATTTGGGGCGAGAGCGCCCCAAAACAACATACACAAAATTTGGCCGAATGAAATTTGCAGTGCGCCTGGTGACTTGTGCACTTTTTAAACAAAATGAAGCCCTGAAATGGAAGAAAGAGAGAGAGAGAGAGAGAGAGAGAGAGAGAGAGAGAGAGAGAGAGAGAGAGAGAGAGAGAGAGAAAGAGAGAGAGAAAGAGAAGGTGAAACCCCCAGGTCAGTCAAAATAGTCTCTAATTACAGGGGATGGCCCCCTGGGGAGTCTGTCTTTTTCTGTTGCTCTCTCTCTCTCTCCGTCCATCATAAACAACAATCCGATACTAACGAGGCAGTACTTTAAACGAACTTTAAAACTTCATTCGGAGACCTGACAGGGCAGGCTAGCAGAGATTCTTTGAGGAATTGGAGGGGATGGACGGGGGCAGGCTAGCAGAGATTCTTCGGGAAAACGAAGCCGATTTGGGTCGCTAAGATCAGTGAAGCTGGGCGAACAACATCCACGTAGTTTGGATACCTTTTTTGGGGGCCGTTGGTCAGAATGGGAGATGAATTGTAAGGGGAGAAGTAGATACAAAGCGAGAGAGGGAGCGAGAGAGAGAGAGAGGGAGGCAGGGGATAATATTTGATTTGACGACAAATATCCGGCGCCCCGCTGTTCTACTCCCGGAATAACATGTTTTACAGGCCCGGAAAAAAGGTGCTGGCAGCGATTATTAGAGACTTAGTCGCTAGAAGCCTCCATATCTTGCTCTTTCGCGCTCGCTTTCGCTCTCTCTCTCTCTCTCTCTCTCTCTCTCTCTCTCTTTCGCTCTCTATAAGCAACTTCCGTTAGCCCATGGCAGGCTAGCAGAGACGATTTTGGAGAGAAAGAGAGAGAGAGAGAGAGAGAGAGAGAGCGAGAGAGAGAGAGTGAATGAGAGATCGAACTACACAGCAAAAAGGGGCAAAAAGTGGTCTTCGGGTGGTGGACATGTCTCCTTATTATCATCTGTGGGAGACACGGGTATCATATTCTTGGGTGCGGGACACCAAATATCGAACAGCCAGCAGCAAGAAACGGGATGTCTGGACCCATGGACCCAAAATTTGTGCAAAAAGTTCTTTTGATCCGACACAAGCCCTCGACGGCTAATTTTCGAATTTTACAAATTACGTGCTTCGAGTTCGCAAAGCAGCCCATTCAAAAGAGCACATTTTTTAACCGGGGAATTGGCTTGCTTTCCCCCCAAAAGTATTTTACTGCCTTTTTAGAAGAATTGAATCTGAGTGGTGCCGCAATTTTTGAAGCTGGATCTGGAATCAACAAAAATTTTTGAACAAAATGTGCTATTGCACGTACCCCATCCTTTTATTTCCACTTCGACCATAAGAGTGTTACGGTTAGACCTTTGAGCAGCTTGGCAGAGATTATTTAGGAACTGCCAGCGCAGGCCCGGGCGACGTAGCAGAGCTTTTGAACGCAAAAACGGTAGCGCTGGTCCAATTCCCTTGACGTTTTTCCGCAGCAGCATGCTAGCAGAGATCGTTTTTGAAGCCGCGATTCACCCACGGATTCGCAGAGCAATAGGAGGCCGATCTTTGCGTGGACTAGCAGAGGTATTTCGAAAACGATAGCTCAAGCCCGGGCAAGCCGGCAGCGGTTTTTGGAGAAACATTTCGTTCGAACCTTTTTTCAGCTGAGGTAAGCTAGCAGGGATCGTTTGGGAAACTCTAACCAACCGGCGGCAAGCTAGCAGGGCTTCTTTGAGCTAGAATAGAAAACAGGCTGCAGACTAGCCAGAAATGCTTGAATGATTCGGAAAGGATAGTCACAGGCATGGCAAGCTAGCACAGGTTTTTTTGGAAGAAAAATTGCGTCGCGAGAGCATTTTTGACGTTGTCGGGCCTTTAGTAAACGCTAGCCTAAAAGAGGCCAACTGGCAGAGACTCTTTGCGCTAAACTACACCGCGAGATCACTTTTCGCGTTTTTCCAGCATCCACCACAGGCCCGCAAACCATTTATTCGTCCGGTTATAATATTAAAATCCTTTTTCGTAATTAAAATTCGTGCCAAGTCAGCGAGAGAGAGCACAGAAATCCGAGAGAAATAGAGAACACAACGAGGGAGAAACTAGGGAGCGAGACGCCGAGAAATGGAAGAGACGCAGAGAAATGAGAGAGACTAGCGTATCGATAAATATTCAAAGAAGAAAAGAAGACGGCGGGGGAAATGCCCGTCACTACCTCGCACTAATGGCTTATGCAAAAAACAAATGGACACACTATTCACTAACAAACAAATTCGAGAGGGGCATTATATTGGTGTTGATCGTCTACTTCCTCTGCTGCACAATCTCCTTCGTCGTTCGATACGGCTGGACGATCGTCTCGTCAACGGTGCATCCACTGCAAAAAAGGGATTTAGAGTGAAAAGGCACTAAAGACTAACAAGGAGAGGTTTTTTTTGTGGGCATGACGTGATCTCTAACATTTTTATAGGCCTTCAAAGTATGCCATTTCGGGCGTTTTTCCAGCGAAACCCCCTTATAATGTTTTCAAATACAGATATTCAAATCAAATAGGCCTGGTTTCGACTAGAGATGTTAAGAATCAATTAACAATCAAGATTATTTGCATACAATGGCACAATATTATTTGATTTGGATGGGGCTGAGCGCATGACCAAGTAAAATAATATTATTTGACTCCGCTCGAGAAAGAACCAAGTAAAATTACTTGATTTACCTGATTTACTTGATCAAACAATAGCTTTCTGGAATTCTGGCATTTTTCGGATGGTAATGAACCTTATGACATGATCGCATGCTAATTTACTGGGTTCGCGGCACGATCGCCTGATTTGCATTGCGAATTTGCACAAAATCAAGTAATTTCGCTGAAAATCAAGTAATTCCCCAAATCAATCAAGATCAAGTAAATCAAGTAATTTTATTTTACTTGATGCTTATTTAAGCAAACGAAGTAAAATAATTTTATAGTTATTTGAAGATTCCAGATGCAAATAAAGTTGTTCAAGTAAATTTACTTGGTCTCTAGTTTCGACTCAAAACTCCATTTACAATCAAAAACTTCTCCTTGTAATAAAGGTATCGACCAAGTACACATTCAAAAGTTTCGAATTCTTGTTATTTCGCGTAAAAACGAGATTTCCTAAGTAAATTTTTCCCAAAACTGGCTAAATATTGGATAGAGAGAAATAGGTATTTAGTAGTATTTTAGTAGCGTTCAGTTCAAATTTGCTATATTGATAGCGAAAAAAGGTGGAGACTAGGAAAAAGTTTGGGAAGATTCAACTAACGTCATTGCTCAAAAATGATGCCATTTAGGATTTTTTATATGTTTAGGGATCCCTGTTCACGTGATAAGTTTTAGGAAAAATTCACATCAGCCAAAATTTGATTAAAAAGCCCCAGACTTCTGTACTTTAATCTACCGAAAATCCGGAAAAGCGTACCGAACAGTCTGCGGCTCGTCGTTGTGGAAGATGTCGGCGTAGAGGGCTTCCGGTGGCAGCACTCCATCGTTGACAGCGCTGTTCGTCGCGTCCTCCACCTCCTTGCGCACCGCCTAAAAGAATACGACATTAATTTCGACATACACACTTACAAGGAGTGGTTTTTAGGTGATCTTGGAAATTTGCGATGTGACGTAGCTTGTTCGATAGAGATCGATAGATTTGCGTGCATATTTTCGAAACTCATATTTTCGAAACTCAGATTTTCGAAACTCATATTTTCGAAAACTCATATTTTCGAAACTCATATTTTCGAAAACTCATATTTTCGAAACTCATATTTTCGAAAACTCATATTTTCGAAACTCATATTTTCGAAAACTCATATTTTCGAAACTCATATTTTCGAAAACTGATAGTTACAGCTTTGCATAGGCTTGGGTAACTTAAGAAAACCTAAGAAAATATGAATTTCAAAAATATGAGTTTCGAAACTATGAGTTTTCGGGGTTCTTGCGTATCCGGGGGAAGAATAGGAAAAAAAAACAAAAAAAGAACTTATTTTAATAGGAAAAATTTTTTTAAGTTTAGAAAAACGCTTGAAAAAGTCGAAAATTTGGTCGTTTTTGGTCGAAAAAAATTAATTTTTCTATTAAAATTAATTTTTTTTATTAAATTTTGTAAAGTTTTATGCTTAGGAATAGCTATAAACGGTTTAGAAACAATTCCACCATTTATATAAAAAATCTAGGCTTGGGCCGAAAAAAGTTCAGTTCAGAAAAAAGAAAAAAGGCCACGCAAGGACCGTTTTCGGAAATATGAGTTTCGAAAATATGAGTTCGAAAATATGAGTTACGAAAATATGAGTTTTCGAAACTATGAGTTTCGAAAATATGAGTTTTCGAAAATATGAGTTTCGAAAATATGAGTTTTCGAAACCATGAGTTTCGAAAATGTGAGTTTCGAAAATATGAGTTTCGAAAATATGAGTGCCCACCAGATCGATAGGCGGTCAAAAATCGTCAAAATCAGCCCTTTCAGCGTAAACTTTCTTGTAAATCGGTGCCATTCGGCAGTTTTTGAAAGGTGGGACTGGTTTAGAATTCAAAGCACTATCGAATGATCTTTTTAGCATAGAAAAATTTCAAGATCACCTAAAAACCGCTCCTTGTTAGCCGACATTTTTCGGCAAAAAGCAAAAAGTTGAAATGTACCTTATCAACCTCCTTGAGCTCGTCCTCGGTGACCAGGCCGGAAGTGACGATGCGGTCCTTGAAGCCGGTGATCGGGTCGCGCGTCTTCCTCACAGATTGAATCTCGTCGCGGGTACGGTAGCTGGAAAGGAATACTGTAACGAGAAGCAACAAATACGCGTAAACCTGGTTTTAAAGAAATTCCGAAATGTCTTCGAAAATCGTTTAATTCGAAGGCAAAAATGTCTCGAAAAAGCTAAGCTACAACCGCGAACGCCTTTCAAAATCTCTGGCTTCATAGTCCCTTAAAACAAAGAGATCCGTACCTAGTTCCGGGATCCGACATCGAGTGTCCATGGTATCGATACGTAGCCACTTCCAGCATCAGAGGCCCCTTGCCAGCATCACAGTATTCTTTGCACCAACGAATCGCCTCCCTCACAGCCAACACGTCCATTCCATCGACCCACACGCCCGGCACGTAGTCGCCACTGAAAAAAGAGTAGAGTTTAAATTTAAAAATTAGAGAACCATAAAAAAACTATCAAAACTAGAAAATTTGAAATTAATCTTACGTATAAAAAGTACGAAAAACATACTCTGCAGCCTAAGGATAGTCAATTACGCGAGGAAACTCATAGAATCGTGTAACGTACCGAGTATAGTAATCGGTTGACGCGGATGAGCGATCGGCCGACGTTCCCATGCCGAATCCATTGTTCTCGCAGACAAAGATGCACGGCAGATCCCACAGCTTGGCCATGTTGGCGGCCTCGAAGAGTTGACCTTGGTTCCGCGGCTCCGTCACCGTACAACGCCACGCAGATGTTCTTCTGATCCCTGAAAATGCGGGGTTTGAAGAGTTAATTTACTCCCAGCAACAAAAGAGCAGCAAAGAAAGAGCGAGAGGAGAGAGAGAGAGAGAGAGAGAGAGAGAGAGAGAAACAAGAATACTGCTATTCACCTGTATTTCATGGCGAAAGCGACTCCAGCGCCGAGTGGTTGCTGTGCCCCGACGATTCCATTTCCTCCGTAGAAATCCTTGGCGTACATGTGCATCGAGCCGCCCTTGCCGTACACGTTTCCGGTGATGCGGCCTGAAAATGGTACTAAAAGTCGAAAAGACCGGCGGTTACGATTAAAAAGATCGTGCCAGTCGTGAATCTTCGCTTAGGAATAAAAAAGCGTCGGGCAGTTTTCAGCACAGCCCGAATTTAAAAAATTTTGAATTTAGGAAACCGACGCATTTTCCGCTGTTTTTTATTGCATTTCGAAAAATCGTAATTCCAGGCTCTTTAGAAGGACAAACTTTGCCTCTTCGCCTTCGGAGTCTCGTCAACTCAGCCAAACAACGCGCGCAAATCGTTCCGATATACGCAGCGAGCTGTTCGTATCTTCCAAAAATGCCGGCGCACGTGTTTTAGCGCTCGCTTAGCTTTCAAAAACCGGAGTTACGAGGTGAGGCGAAATCTAGCCCTCTGAAAGTCTATAAAAAACTAAACGCACCCGTCAACTCGGCCAGAATCTCGGTGACGGTCGATCCGCAGAGATACGTCCATCCGTGGCAGCGATAGGCGGTGATCACGGCATCGCCGTCGGTCATCGCCGCCTTTCATCCCAACGGCACAAGCTTCCTAAAACACAAAAATCACAGTAAAAACTACGGGAAATTCCGAACCTGTCCAGAGTAGAGATGGCAAAATCCTCGAATCTTCTTCTCCTTGTAGAGGTTGCTGGCGGCGCCCTCCATACGGCGGATCAGCTGGAAAAATACGATTTTCGGGAACAGAAACTACAACATTAATCTAAAAACACTTTTAAAAGAAACGATTACCGCTACGGACGAAAATTCAAAATGATAAAAAGCGTAAAAAGTACGGAAAAGCCTCAAAAAAGTCGAAAATGTGCCAAAATGCCCAAAAATCCGCCAGTACCTGCATTTGCCTGTAGTACTTGAGGGCATCGTCTCGCGTCAGCTTCCTTGTGTGTTGGGCCGTTGTCCAGCTTGTGCAGCTTGAACGCCTGCACCGAGGGAAGTTCACTCGCTCGACGCGAAACGGGTTGACGTCACGTTGGTGGCGACGGCAGCGAGTGCCGGGCCCTGGCTGGGCTGAAAACGGCAAAATTAGAAAAATACTCCATAAGACGCATATTTCGAGAATTTGCGTCAATTTATTCGGAAACCAACGAAATATTGTAAACAATTTCCCCAAGCTCGTGAAGTGCCAAACCTCGCATTTCGGGTTACTTACAAAAAGTCGAGGCTTTAAGGTACTTTTCGCATTTTGGGGAGATTTTGCACTTTTTGCCTCACGATTCATTTTTTGTAATAGAAATCAAGGAGACGTTTCGAAACTGTGTTGTTTTGCTATTTCTAGCGCAGCACAATACAAACTTTTGTTAAAAACACACAAAAACGGATTTTTCGAACGAAAATGTTTGATTTTCGGCAAAAACGTCAATTAAGCATTCTACAAACTGTTTTTCCGGCCTCGATCTTCGGTTCAAGTTTGCCCAAAAAAACTGTTGAATGCTTACTTTTCTATTACTAACCGTTACTGGACTTATAACGAAAAGTTTGCAAATACGCCGCAAAAATGTCGACGATTTCAGTAGCAATTCCCGAATTTCCATTCTGCTCGTCAAAATCCACAAAAAGGTACATAATTTTCTTGAAAAATGAAACACAGGAGCCTCGTCACCTTAAGCCCCTTGCTGAAGATGGAGAGCATCTGGTCGACGCGCCGCCAAAAGCACTTGGCGATACCACTAGAAGCACGGATTGCCCGTCATCGCCGCATCGCCTGAAATCCCGGTAGATCGATATTCGATGGTCAGGAAACCATCAAAGAAAGCAGAAAACACCACAAAAATACACGAGACTTTATCTTAAGCGGTAAATGCGCGACAATTCGTTAAATACAGCGGAAAGTGGGGGACGACGAGGAATGAAATGGATATAATGAATATGATGCAGCGGAAATACCCTAAAAGCAAAGAAGACGCGGGAACACCCATCGAAGCAGAAATCACATATTGGTATTGGCGGGAGGCGCGTTTGAAGGAAGGGCCAGAATCCAAGTTCCGCGCCGAATTTGCAGTTTTTACGCTCCAAAAATTTTTGATAATGCCCGTATTCTCTAGTCCCATCCGAAAAATCGTGAACGGGGCGGTTGATTTTGTGAGAGAGTTTGTCGGGGGGCGAAGGTAATTTCGATCAGACGGCTGGCTAAGAAATGAAGTGAAATCCAGAGAGGCTGGCTATTTACAAGGCGATAAATTAGGGAACTTGGAGGAAAAGCGGGGATACAGAAATACCGGCAATGGCGAAAGCTGGCGATTGATGTGGCGACGCCGAGCCAAATGCCAGGATGATCATCACACCTGCTTGCGGTTGGCCATCTTCTCGCGGCGACCCATGCCTTGATGCGCTCTCGCAGGTCGTCAACTGGGAATCGATGGGAATTGTCTCGGGCACCCTCCGCATTTTGCCCACTCTCTAGCACCCCAAGGAGACAAACTCTTTGAGTTCTCCCAGCTTGGAATCATGTTTCCGGCGGCTTTTCCCACTCTTGTATTGCCTGGCCAGTGGAGAAAAGTTTGACAAGAAGCGGAAGGTGACAGAACATTTATGGGCTCAATTTATCCCCGAAAATTCCTAGAAAAATCCCAAATCTATTATCTGGCGTAACCTAATCAGACTAATCTAGCTAGCTCAATAATTTTAACTGATTTTAAAATGTAAATAAAAGTAAAAACCCAAATTTTTTTTCGGAAATCATGAATTCTAACGGCTTACGCGATGAAATGCATTAAGAATAACTAGCGTAATCTATTACAATTTCATGTCCTAATCGAATCATAAAATGTGTCAAACTTCTTAAAAAACGGCCAGCTTCCCCAGAAATTCCCAAAAATTAACATACCTGGTACAGGCTCGCTCTCCTCCAGCGGGCCCCTCGTGAAGGGGTTCGTCTTCGAAAGTGAGCAGATGGCGCATGATGACGTTCCAGTCCATCACTTGGCCGGATGGCAGGGCCACCGGGTCGTGCATCAGCGTGTCCATCAGAAGGGTCCTAAAGGAATAATCAATAAAGTAGATAAATTGGACATAATTCTTCCATACAAAAAAAAAAACGAAAATTCTTACCGCAGACTCCTCGGGCGCGTCCGTCAGCTCCTCGTCATTCGTTCTGCTTCGTTTTCTATGATCTGGAAGAGGATAAAATTTTTGAAAATACGCGAAAAGAATGAAAAAGGCAGTTCTGTGTCAAAAATTTACCTGCTCACGGCGATTTGCAGGCCAGGTTGGTGAAGCCCGCTCAGGTAGGGGGCCGAGACGATGTTGCGGTCCCGCAGCTTCGTCCAGCACGCCGTTCAACATGTCCGGGGTGTAGGTGCGCTGAAAAGGACAATTACACGGGATCAAAATCCCCCCCGAAACACGCAGAAAACTATCTATTTTAACACGTCAATTTTTTAAAAATTTCAGCAAAATTCCCAAAGTTAACATTTTTATAAGTTTCCAGGCCATTTTTCCAATTTTAATACTAGCTAAATATCACGAAAAATGGTCAAAATACCTCCCTCCGCCCGGTAATGCGAAAGCACCCAGTTCAAAATTCAAAATTCTCGTACCTCATCCCTAGCCATGTAGTCAGCAAACGTCTCGCCGTAGCCAGGTTCAGGTAGACGGAGACGACGTGCGTGGTCAGCTCTTTCCGGGTTCCAGTCGAAGCGGCGCTGCGTCGTCGCGCACGCGCAACTCCGAGCACTTCGGGCCTGGCACAACTGCAGATGTTGTGGTCGAGCATGGCCGCCAGGCGCTCGCCGAGGACCTGAAATAAAGATTTATAAATTTCGAGTAGAACAGCAGCTTCTCGCCAATCAATCCCAATCAAATCAGGTTAAATTAAAAGCATTAAAAATCAGCTTACCGGCAAGAGGAAGGGCTCGCTGGCGTCCGGCCGTCGGATATTCGAGCAGGTCGAGCGTGTACTCGGCGTAGTAAGAGGCCAGCTTCTGACGTTCGTTGGCCTCGTCGAGCGCCGAGTGTTCTGTCCTGCTGTTCTTCTTGGCTCCGGCCGGCCCATTGCTCCGTCTGCGACATCAGCTTCTCGATGTCGTGCACCTGAAAAAAATTTTTTACGCGAAAGGTACGACCAGTTTTCTAATATAACTAATATTTCTAAACAGGTTTACATTAGGCTTTTACACTAAAAACTTTTATGAAAACTATCAAAATTAAGCTTAAAAATCGATTTTCGACAAAAGTTTCAAATTTTTTAAACGTTCAAACATTTTTGCAAAACGAGCTTTCGTTTTAAATGTAATAAAGAATTTGCTAAAATCCCCTCGCTATGACATTACTAAAGGTTTCGAACAACATATGGAAAAAATTAAGATTCCATGGAATACCAAAAAGAAACCAAGATTTTTCATCACCCGGAAATCTCAAAAAACCGCCTTGTTTTCTTGGGCTGGCCAGGCTCTCGTCGAGCAGGAATGT
>CATQJA010000082.1:0-30239 GCA_958295435.1 Mesorhabditis spiculigera
TTCTGGCATTTTTTTGAAAGCCCTGTTGATCTAGGAGCTAGACGTAATATACGATTTTGTACTTTGATGCTCTACACAGTGGCGACGCTAATCTTGTCGGGAAACATTTTTATGATTTTTAACAAGGCTTGAAAGTTGGGACCAAAATTAACCGATTTTCTGTCTTTGTTAAAACCTCCCCCAATAAGCGGCTTGCAAACTTTTTGAAACTAGAAACCAGCTGAGCTCATCAAGCGCTACAAAACGCGTCGTAAAAGCTTTTTTTTTTTTGAAAATTACTCTGGGAAGATACAACTTGTCAAGTGAGCTTTAGCAGTCTGCTCCGGACTCTCCTTCTCTTCGCTCTCTCTCTCTCTTGTTCTCCTTTCCTCTCTCTCTCTCTCTCTCTCTCTCTCTCTCTCTCTCTGTCTCTCTCTTTTCCTCTCTCTATCTCTCGCTCCCACCCTTTTTTCTCTCTCTGATTCTCAACACCGAAATGAATTTCCCAAGTTGATAGGCTTGGAACCGGCCTAAGCTAAAGAAAAGCCATGCCGAAGTTAAACCTTAACTAAGCTTCTAAGAGAAAGCTAAGTCTGCTTCAAGCCAACCCTTAACCAACAGAGGCAATTGATCGGGGGGCCCAGGGGAAACTGGTCACAAAACATAGTGGATATGATTCTGGGACACGGTGATTCCGATGTTGCCATTCAAATCGATAAACTAAACGGAGAATAAGTTGGGAAGCCTCAAACGTGGTAAAATCGCTGAAAATCGGTCTTATCGGCCTGTAAGGGTCCAAGGAATTGATGAAATTTTTTCGATGACCCCGACAGGCCCTTTGCCTCCCCCAGTCATATTTCCCTCCGTGAATTCAAAAAATATTTTTGGTGAATTATTTGCAAATAAAAAGTATTACACCTCATTCGAAAGAATTTTTCGGAGGAACAAGATGCACTTAATGGGTTGTCGCAAATTTCCATCCCACGGCCCTTCCAGCCCGATACAACACCGATTTCAATGGGGGATTTTACCAACTTTGAAGTTTCATAACTTTTTCTCCGTTTTGTTTAGCAGTTTCTCATAACAGGATCGGAATCCCCGTATCCGATTCCATGAGATCCACCATGCTTCGTGTCAATTTCCCATCGGTCGGTACGCTTCCCTCGTAAGCCTTGGCCAAAGCCGGAGCTCACTGTAAGCCTACGCCAAAACCGGCCGGGCCCAAGCCAAGCCCATGCCGCTTAGCTACGAAGTTCGCGCAGATTCCGAGCCGTCCGATTTTACGTCATAACTATTTTCAGCCGGTGGGGAGAATGAAAATTTTTGATCCCGGTAAGCCCGTCGCTGTTGCTTCGCTTTATTCATTACGCCATTAAGGGTAGTAGTGGTAGTAATACGTCCGTAGCTGTCAAAGACACAGAAGCTGCCCGTGTAGCCATTGGTGGTCGAGCCGGAGACGCAGTGCGTGGTTTTCGGGCAGTTCCGCTGGCGTCGGCGGCTAGAAAGGGGTAAAAGGATAGGCAAAGTACGCTTATATCAGGGTTTCCATTGAATTTGGATTCACGTAGATTTTTTGTTACGGGCCGTCAGGCGACGCCTGCCGTTTTCCTTACGGTCACGGACTCCGATGTCTTCAACAAGTTCAAGAGGTACGTGTGATTCAATTCAAGAGTGCTTTTCTGCGACACAAAATATGCCTGCCGCATTTCCAATGTGTAATTGAATACGACGTCTTCGAGCGGGTCAAGCAAATTGCGCGCTTCGTGACGCGGATGACGCTTTTCAGGGTGACTTACGTCCAGCTACGGAGTTCGGGTCGATGTATCGTCGACTTCTGGCAGAGGCTGGCGGCCTGAAGCTGATTATAAAATTACTAATTTTTTAATTTACTGTAACGCAGGCATTGTTGTTGCCCAGATAGTGAAGATGTAGCGACAGATAAGGGTCGGGTCGCTATACACACCGTTGACGGCCGCTCAATTAGACGCCAAAGGGACGTGCAAGCTTTAAGTTATGGATTTGACCCGGAGCTTTATACATTGTGTTGCTGCCATACATACGCTACGCAGCGCGCGGAACGCGCACGGGTCGGGGATAAATTTTTGATTTGCATGAAAAGTCCGTTGCGTATCACGGGCGCGGCAAAATTCAAAGCGGATTTATAACTAAAAAGCCATGGCATTGCCTTTGTGGCAGGTTCCTTTTAAATAAAAAACATACGAGCCTTGACGCTGCTCAGGTCGGTGGGGGTGAAAGCTGGGCAACTGGGAGCACCAGGACCATAGGAATCAAAGGAATGCCTAGGTTTTGAAAAATATAGAAGTTACATCTCTTCCTCTCCCTCTCTCTCACTTTCCCTCTCTTTCTTTCCCTCTCTCCCTCTCACTCTCTCTCTCGCTATCTCTTTCTCGCTCACCATTGCTCTCTCTCCCTCTAAAACCGTAGATGACCAACCTGCGCAGCGAGTACAGCCCCAATGCAGAAAGTAGTGAGAGCGGAACATCGTTGGTGACTTTTCCGCCCCACTGACCCATGCCCATCCTTTTATCCACAGATTTTCGTGTAATTCGACATCTGTGCCAACAATCCCTACAAGCCACCTCCCTGCCCCCGCCCGGCACCACCCAGAAAAATCTAAATGCCGATATTTTTTGGCAATTGAAGGCGAGCGCCGGCCCGAAAAAGTAAAGTGTTTGACTAGCGTTTGAAAAATTGGACTGTGCTGCGACTTCTGGATCGAGATCAAAGCCACCTTTACTTTCGCATTATCCTGAAGCGCTTAGTAATGTAAAATAAATGTTTAAATTAAGTTCAATAAATTTTTAATTAGATTTCAAGCGGAAAATCTCTATGGCTAAGTCTAGGAACCCCCCCAACCGACTTTTCAACTTTTCTCCCTTCCTTATTTTTATTTTTCGCTACTTTTTTCGACTCAAATGCAATTTATTCTGACTAATTAGCCTACTGCGAGCATTTTGGTATACTTTAGAGATCGCTAGAACAAAGGAGGGCGAGACACAAAAGTTGGTGCCGTCTGGGGGTGGGGTTCCTAGACTCTACCGGATCTATAAATTCTAAAATTTATAAAAATTGGAGATGTAATGTGATGTTTCGGCGAAACTACAAATTTTTAACATATTGACAAAAAAAAGGAAAAAACTTTTAAAGTATTTGTGTTTTAGGAATCGCAAAAAAAGCCCAGAAACGCTTCCTCAATTTATATTAGAAACGGTACAATTCGGATAAGCGGGGGGATTTTAGGCGGGCGGGAAACCGAACTTTTTTCCGCCCAAGCCTATATTTTTTATATAAATAGTGGAAGTGTTTCTAAATTGTTATAGCTATTCTTAAACATAAAAACTTTACAAAACTTAATTAAAAACTTTAATTTTAGGTCGAAAAATCCATTTTTTCGGCCCAAAAATGACCAAATTTTCGACTTTTTCAAAAGTTTTTCTAACTTTTTCAAAAGTTTTTCCTTGATTCAAATAGGCTTAAATTTTGCTAAAAACAATGTGAAAACACTTTATATTTGATTACTATCCCCACCAGGGCCGACAAAAAAAAAGCTGGTTTCCCTCGCCTAAAATCCCCCCCGGCTTATCCGAATTGTACTTAGAAACAATTGGATACCAAGGAAAAAGTTGGCTGTCTCTCTGATATCTGTTCTCCCCCCACTAATAGTCCAGTACCCAAAATTGAAATTCAATTTCTCCGCCTTGATTAGACCGGAAATTGTGTAATTTGCATAGTTCTCATGCATGACGTAATCCTGCCAAAAACCAGGCATTTCCTTCATGACCGTCACCCAGAAGGTAGATGATTTCGACCTCTCCCCCCCCCGATGATGCAAAAGCACCAAAAACGTCAAATTTGCAGTACGAGCATCAGGTGATCCCGGTGGGCACCGTCTGCAGACGATCCTCGGCGATCCGCTCAAGATCATCAGCGTGCTGCACTTTGGCGAGTTTGGCGATGTCTACGAGGTGGGCAAGGGAGCAGAGATTCTTTGGGAAATTTCTGATATTTATTTTCTTCAGGCCGAGGAGCCGGTGGAGAAGACGCGGATGTGCCTGCGCACCGAGCACATTAATTGCCCCAAGGCGTTCAGATCGCTCGATGTGAGGAGGAGCTTTAAAGGGATTGGCAAAGAGAGGCTATGGATTTTGGGGTTCTTTGCATTATCGGAGGGGGGTATTATGGAGCGAATGCCAAATTTTTTAGTGTAGAATGTTTACTATAAATCAAAGAAGTTAGTCTAAAAGTTAAGCTTGAGAGAGGTGCCGGTTCTTTTTCCATTAGTTGGGATATTGCGTAGAATCCAAGTTTTTTGTATAAATAGGGTAAGCAATTCTAAACTTTTTCTTTATTCTTAAGCTGTAAAAAATTTACAAATTGTTAAAAAGAACAAAACATCGATTTTCGACCAAAATCGCTGATTCATTTACCAAAATTTCAAAGTTTTGTATTTTTTTAATGTGCTTAAGACAGTTTTTGCGCTTTAAATACGGTCACTAAAAAAATTATCAAAATAATTACGGTTGCGGTATTTCTAGAGCCACCCCACCCCCGATAATGCGAAAGCTCCCTAGAATTGATTGCCCTGCCTTTCCGGTCCCTTTAAAATGCCGATTTCCAGTGCTTCATCCGCTTGGCGCAACGATACCCGCTGGCCGACCGTCGCTACAGTCGCCATCTTATCAAGTGGGGAATGCTACCGTATTCAGGAGAAGATCATTACTTTAGCGTGACGAAGCAAACGGGCGACTTTGGCGAGCTGAATGAGCTCCGTTTCCACACCTGCGAGCTGCTCGGCCCCAACCTCGACGACCTGCGCCAGCTTCATCTGCAGCGCAATTTCACGTACGCAGCTGGATGCTGGTGAAAAATTGTCCATCCTCCCCGATAATGCACAAGTGCCCAGAAACCTAAAGCCATTTTTATTCCCCACGCAACCGGTTTTTCAGTCACCAAATGGCCTTCTACATGTGCGACCAAATCCTGCGCGCCCTCTCCGAGCTGCACCGCCTCGGCTACGTGCATCGGTCAGTTGTGGTCACTTGATAATCAGCATTGTTCTCTCTCCAGCCGCGTCTCGCCGAAGTCGTTCTGCGTGGGCAGCCACGTGCACGAGTCGCTGGTGTTCGTCGTCGGCTACTCGCATCTGCACTACGTCAAGAAGGGCAACAGGGAACATAAGTCGGTTTTTAAGACGGGTCGTACAACTGCGTAATTATTAAAGTGTCGTAGGCCTCAAATGCCGTATTTGTAAACCTCAGTAAGCACCAAATGTCGTTATTTGGAAAGTAACATACTCAACGGTTTTCCGCAACTAGAACGATACCGTAGGTCAGTGATACCGTATTTTGTGACGTCGTCATTTGGAAAGTAGCGTACCTAGGCTAGTTCCGTAACTCAAAAATTACTGTAGCCAGCGGAATACTGTAATTCAGCGCGTCGGTTGGAAAGTATCGTAATCGGAATACGAGACGATACGGAAAGTACCGTAAGATCTCAAATTATTACCTGTGGCACGGTCATTTGGAAAGTACAGTATACGATAAATTACAGTACAGCATCGTAGCCCGCAAAATTACCGTATTCCGGAATTACCAGTACCGTATGTCCAAAACTTCCGTCGTTTGGAAAGTACCTTACCCATTAAGAGTCTACAAAGACGACTACAAATCGTCGATCCGCGGCTCGAAGGTGTTCCAGAGTGTGGCCGCCCAGCGGGAGAAGACCGTCCACTTTCGCGACGACCTCGAGTCACTGTATTCTTGCTGTCACCACACCTTTAAATTCCCGCCCCCAGGTTGTTCTCCTTTATCGACGTGCAAAGTTCAAGATGGGCGCGGTGCCTGCGTGGAAGAGCAAGGAGCCGGCGAAGATGCTCAACGACAAGGTCAAGATGCGACAGGGGAAATGTGGGGAATTTTCGGGGAGCTGGAAAATTGCTCAAAGTTCTCTGCTAGCCTGCTTTTTCAGTCAAGAACTTCGACAAGTTGCTGCCGCCCGACTTTGAGCAGCTGTTCCGGCATCCTCCGTACTTTTGATGAGACCGATCGGCGGAATGTGTGCTTCTGCACGAGATCATCGACAAGTGCGCCGGGAGGGTGAGGAGACAGAGAGGAGAGACAGACAGAGAGCAGAGACATAAGAGCGAGAGAGAGAGAGAGAGAGAGAGAGAGAGAGAGAGAGAGTGATGAGAGCGAGTGACAGAGCGAGATATAGCAACATTTTTTACGATTTTGAGTAGAATTTACAGTTCCCGGAACACTTAAAGGGACAGCGACACCTCCAACCCCCTTTTTTTTTTGGCGCTACATGAGATCAACATTGGCGCCGTGGCCCCGGATTTCCTGGGCAAAATCTTGCCGAATTTTGTCCTCAAACCGCCCGCCCAAGGAGGAGGTTAAGGTATCGAATTTATGAAAATTTAGAAAACAAAATCCGATCTAGAAAAAAAGAACTCACCGAGGACCCGGACAGCGACCGCGATGAGTTCAGGCGTGCGTGAAAGGCGCGCGTCGAGAACAAGATGACCACTGGGGTATCGCATCGTATTTGTGGTGTCTATTAATGCCTTTCAGCCGTAATTTAACGATTACTCAATTTGCTATTTTTGTAGGATGAGACGAAGGGCGACACGAGCTGCTCGATCGGCCGCTTCAAGGGGATGAGCCGCCGGATGAGGCCGCCGAGAAGACGGCTAAGAGGCTCAAGAGGGGTATGGTAGCGGAATTCCGTCTAAAAACGGACAAAAATCACCTAAAACAGCTGAAAATCGTTTCCATTTACAGTAGGACTGTAAAATTTGAAGGCATCACCTCATTAAAATTTCCTAAATGGACCATAGCTGTGAATTATCTTGCTATTGGCATGGCTATGAATTTTTTGTCACGCTAAAAATGCCTACGTGCCACGACACGCAACGTTTGCGCCGGTTAGCCATTAAAAATGTCGTAATCGATTACGCAATGTAACTGCAGTACTGTACTGTGTCGCGCTTACGTGGCGGTAAAATACGTAAAAACCATTTCTTGGGCTGTATGCCGAAAATCCGGTGTGTGTGTTAGTGTGTGTGATGCCACTTTGCATGCAACTTCCGTCAGGGTGTCCGGAAGATATCTCAAGAAGGGAAGGGTATTAAGCGACGCATGATACGTCATTAGATGCGTAATGGCTCTGGGATAACTGCACGCTTTCAAATGTTGCAAATTCTGCTATTTTCGACATTAAAATTAAGTTTTGTTGAAAAATCGGCTGATCTCTTTGTTAGGAAAAATTAGCATACTCCGGAAGTGACGTTAGCCTATATATAATGCGAGAGAGGGGCGTTTTTCATTTTTTCAATGCAGGGCATTCGAGAGACCCATGCAGAGCGAAGAATATTATGGGGTTGGACGGGGCCAGGGTTGAAAAGTCGCTTGAAGCGGCTTTTCAACCCTGGTCAAACCTTAAAAATCCACAGCAATGTCTTGTTTGGCCTTTTAAAACGGCTGGGACACTCGAAATTTTCGATTTAAATCAGTTTTAATGGCTTTATTCAGCCAAAATGGTACCCTGATTTTTAGAGGTATACATTTTTAAGGTATTTTTAGTCGATTTTTGTAGCACGTTTTCCTTTTCAGAAAGAAGCCGAAGCACAACGAGGACTACCGCGTCGGCCGCGACATCTTCATCGTCTAGGCGGAGGGAAAAGGAAAAAATCTGGTGTCTCTTCTACTCGCCAATTCCAGTCCATTAATGCATTATCTATCGCTTCCCGGTTGTTTTCGGCGAATTTTTTTTGAAGATCACATGGCAACATCTTAATAAAGTGTTTTATGGCATGAATCGATGGTTTTTCGTACTGAATTTTATGGTTTTATGGTTTTGTTTTTTAGAAAAGGGAAGGCTTACGCTCATACACTCTCTATCTAACGCTCACTCTCTCTCCCGCTCACTTTCTAACTCCTTCTCTCACCCTCTTTGTTTCTTTCTCTCTCTCTCTCTCACTTCGTTTCTCCCTCGCTCTCGCCCCCCGCCCTCCCCTCTCCTCCACTGTCTCCCAGGCTCTCGCTCTTTCTCTCTCCACTTCTCTTTCTACCTCTATCGCTTTTTCCCCCTCCCTCCCTCTCTCTCTCTCTCTCTCTCTCTCTCTCTCTCTCGCTCTCTTTCTCTCCCTATTCTGTATCTGTTTGGTTTTTCACTCTAGTTTTCCTTATCAACCTCAAGTCAAAAACGCTGGTCCAGCATCGACGCTTCATCCGGCTTTTCGGGCTTAAAATCTTTGGGGATAGAAAGTTCGGTTTCCGGCAGGGTTAAACTACAATCAGGCCACCCGGGCCAATTAATCCGATTCGCGGTGCTAGGCAGTGATCAGCTACGAAGCTTTTATAAGATACAAAAAGGATACTCTTGACAATGATAGTTCTGTCATTTTCTGTAATACGCCTCGCCGTGTTTTCCTTCACTCCTCTGATCTCTGTGGTCTGTTAAATACGCATTAACAGATGGGCCAATCTTTAGGGTCTCGCCACGAATGGGGGACCCGTGCGGAAGTAAGTTTGATGGCTCTCTATTTACTGGATTTCTTTTAGTGTTTTTGCAGGGGATTCATGGTATAATATGTGAGAATTCACGATTCTACCAATTTTCAGCGTCGAAAGACGGTGTGTGTCCTTAATGGATGCATCGTGGAAGCGGCATGCACCCGGGTAAAGTGGGCCGATTGTGGGAGTCCAGTGAAGACGATTTTTCGTCCTTTTAAATGCGCTGGACACGCGAAAATCGACCACTTCTTGAGAATTGCCTACCTCGTGCTCCACAATCTAATACATTTCGAGCCAGCGTTGAAAAGCGTAATTCGTGGGCAGTTTACACAAAACCTCCCCACCGTAAAGGGGCTCGGAGTGTCAAAATTCGATGCGTGCGGGAGTTGAACCTACTGGTCAAAAACGAAAGGATCAATGCCCATAAGTCCCAGAAAGAATAATTTCCATTGGGGAAAAACGTAAAATATTTCCGGTAAAACCGAAATGTTCTCGGGGCGAACACGACATTTTGGGTGGGCGGCGATTTCATATCGTGGACCAGATTTCGGAGCCCCTTTAATGGTAGCCAAAAGCGCCCGGCTATGTGAGCGCGACACCCAACCAAATCTATACTTTGAAAGCCTCGCATGTAAATGAAGGAATATCCATGTAGGTTTTTAGGATATGATAAAGTTTTTTTAAGATAAGGTATAAAAGGGGTTGGCTTTAGTAAAACTTTTGTTAACCATGCCGTATTTGGGCGCTAAATTCTTTCCCTTTGACGACCTTCAATAGCCCAGGTTATTCATGCCTATTATTCTGGGGTTTCTACGCACACAACCACTAGGAAGGAAGTACGTTTTCTTTCAAGCCGTGAGTAACTTCTCTGGAAGGTATCGAAACTGACACAAAAAAATTGTTGGACGCTTCGCTTCGCTGTTGCACCTATTTTTGGCTTACTAGCGTTGGATTCTGGCGCCGTCTATCCCGCTAATAATTAATCACCCCTAGTTCTTTACGTCCGTCAATATGTTGTGCCCGACCGGATGTTCGCTTGACACGAGCCGCTGCATGTGTTTTATTCGCCGCCGGATTATTTTGGATGTACGTTGCTTTTTCTTTTTGTAATCCCCGCGATAGTCTTGAGACCCTTAGGCTCTTTAATTTTTTGTTTTATTTAGATCCGGTTGGCAGGATATGTCCTGTTGGTCTTAAGCTCATGCCGAATAGCCAGTGTTGCTAATCTCGGGCTACAATACAAACGATGTGTATCATAATTTGTTTTCTAGGAATAACCAGCCTTGTTGCGATGCTCAGCTACTTAAAAAAAGCAAAAGTTTAAGCGTGTGGTTTAATAAAGAGGCATCCGTTTTGTACCTACACTTTCACGAAGGGCCCGCAAGGACCATTCCATCCTGTTGATGCAAAATGTTCACAGAAGTTGCCCCTCGATTTTTAAATTCACGTGAAATTAATTAAAATTAAGTGTTAATTTAACCCTCAATTCTGGAAGATAAAGCGCATTTTTAAATGTTGTTTAAAGCTTTAATCTTTTTAAGCTATTGGGATTCAAAACTCCGCTCTACAATTTATACCGAGCAAAAAACCTGCAGCCTAGGTTTTTGGCGGAATTTTTATGCGGTTTTCAATTCGGTGTTTGAAGCCGATACTATTTTCTAGTCCCAAATATCATACGTTCTCCTGGTTTGTGATCGCCAGCATTTCATAAAAACAAGGCAAAGCCTTGCAAACCTCCACTCTTGGCAATAAAATTGTATAAATTTTCGGAAACGGCAAAAACAACCAGCAGTATTTTTGCCTGATCTCTGATTTTCTTGAGTTTCCGAGGCCTATAAAAGATGAACGAAATCTGGTTTCTATGCCGAGATGAAGTTGTTCATCCTGAATTTGCTATGGCTGGGCTGTTTGCTGCTGACGACAGGTACATATGAGCGGGATCCGCGACGCGTACTTCTGCACTTCTATCGCGTAATGGTTTTGCCGACTACTTGGCGGCCGGGCGTTGCGCTGCTCGCTGCGGGTGCGGACACAAAATCCAATGGAATCAACCATTGTTAAAAATGGGTGGCTTCTTATCACACGCAGGTCGCGGCACGCCACGCAAACCGCTGGGCTTTAAGCAGCAATCGTGAATCCGTGCGTAATGGAAAGCATTAAGCAACTCATTTGAAGGGGTCGAAGCCAAGTGCAGTGGAAACGCGCGGTTGGTCCCGTTTCCACTCGGGCCCGACGGCGAGAAGCACAGCGCCGAGTGGTGGAGGGAGCGAAAAACACACGTGTGCGGCACAGCCCAAGCTAAGGTCTATAGGGAATCGGTAGGTGCTTTTGCTCACGGGGGACAGGTTGATAGGAAATTCGTGAATGTGTCATTTCCTAGCCAGATCCGGGGCTCAACTTTGCAGTTTTGATTAAACTCTCGGTTCTTTTGCACCTCCAATTTTTTGCTACGAATACTGAGTGGGTTTTTTAGCGCAGACGTATGAAGGGAAGAACGCAAAGGCTCTTTGATTTTTAATTACAATTCCAAACCGTTTTCTACTGTTCCCGGCAAAATTTCCGAAAAAATAATTTACAGGTTTCTTTAAAGCAACCTGGATCCAGTTTTTTTTTTGCATGCTGCAATTTTGCGCAACATGGAACCTGTCCAAATGGAATATGCTAAAATATTCACATTTTGACTAGCCCATGACTCGAGCTATAATGGCGCCATCATGTTGATGACGTGAACCATACATCCGGTTTTCCAGGTGTAGCCCCGCAACCACCACCCCCGCCAGTATCGCGGCTGCACGACGTCGACGATGTCTATGCGGCCACCGTAGATAAGAGCTGCTGCAACTCGAAAGGATGCTCCCGTATCTGGGTGTACTACCAAGTGTGCCATCCAGAATACAGATACCACTATCCCGGCGGGGCCGGGCTACCGCCACTTCGGCCCAGTACGGAATTGCAGATGTGCCCTAAACTGCTCCTGGGGACACAGCGTAGACAAACTGGAAAAGGCGTTAGTGCCATGCGATTTCCCCCAATAAAAATATAACCATCGCGTGTCTGCACGAAATTGCAATGCTTCTCGACGGTACACACCGGGTACGGGGGGATAAAATAACAGGGGCGACTAAATAAGCCTTAGTATTTTCAGCTACCTTGTATTTCCGCAAAAGCCATTCGATGAATCACCGAAAATATATTGAGAAATCAATTTTAGCCCAAAAATGTAAGGAAGCCAATTTTCGGTATTTTCGATGTTCGAATATACATTCGATAGCGGAATGAAAAGCATACTAATGGCCTTTTTCCGCCCAAATCCATCAAACCATTTTTATCATAGAAGGAAACAATGAGTGAGTGTTCACGTTGGTTTCTTCTAATACAGAAAGAAAGCATTAACAAGATTGCCTTCCAAATTCCAAAAATGCGGCCAGTTGAGCTTTGTCCTCTTGTCGTCCAATCTATTTAATATTCTGGGAAAACTCCAAAAACTTGCGCAGAAAATCTTCTTCCGCTCTTGAAAACCTCGAAAGAAGCTGAAAGTTAACGGATTTGGAGATGAAACTCCCGGACCGGGATTCTTATCTTCTTATTCGGGTCCGGGTGTCTTCAAACCTGGGAGCAACCGAAGGAATGGTGGGAACATCGGGCCAGTGCTCTTGTAGTGGCGAACGATTTCAAACAATGTATTGGGGAGGAAAGGCTCCGATCCTATCTCAAACTAGTAAAGAAGGATGTTTCCAGTGCTTGAAAATCTTACTAAAAATCCCCAAAACATCTTATTTAAGGTAGCCACGACGGCTTGACCAAGCCGGCGGCTAATATCTCGGGCTCTAGTTACTTCCACCGGACCGTGTTGTCGATTGCCAGGATGCTCGCGGATGTGCGGCTCCTCTACAAGAATTGCCCTCCGGATGGCCATTTGCAGGACTTGCCCCCGGAGGGACGACCTGAAACGCTTGTGACAGAATAAATAATTCGATGATGGAATCGTAATGGATATTCCGAAATTTATAAAGCTATTTTGTCACTCTCCCTCAATCTCGCTCTCTCTCTCACATTCTCATTTTCAATTACTCACTCTCCACACACACTTTTCCACCGTCTCATTTTCTCTCTTTTCCACACCGCACCTCAATGCTTCCCGATACAAGACTACCAGGTGCAACACATTTTGGTGTCGAGGCTGACGCTGAAAGAATAATAGAGTGTGGGTTTAAGATCTTCCTCAAAAATCTCTGCTAGGCTGCCTTCGAAAATTACTTTTTTTTGTTTCACTATAATATCTCTTACCAAAACTGATTATTTCAGATTTCCGTCCGAAAATTCCGTACGACTGCTAATACTAATGACGATCCGGTCGAAAGAGAAGCACATCGTTTATTAGATACCCAGTCGCCGGCTTATTTTCAAAATGTCGAAATTCATAATGTCGAAACTCATAATGTCGAAATTCCCATAATGTCGAAATTTCATAATGTCGAAATGTCCGAATGTCGAAATTTACACAAGCTAAAATTCCCGGTAAAGTCCCCGAATTCCTAGACAAAAAAAAATAAATTGTCGTGAAATAAGATAAAAAAATAGAAGGTGGAAAAGTTTTTTTTTGGCTAGGATTTGGCGGTTTCACCGGTAATTAGCCTATGTAAATTTCGACATTATGAAATTTCGACATTATGAAACCTCGACATTATGACATTTCGACATTATGAAATTTCGACATTATGACACTCCGACATTATGAAATTTCGACATTATGAAACTTCGACATTATGAAATTTCGACATTATGACATTTCGACATTATGAGTTTCGACATTATGATTTTCGACATTATGATACCAATTCCCAGACGCCCCTACCCAATATGATGCTGCCTATAACTTGATATTGGCATATCGATGTGTCTGGCCCAGCCATCGACTTTATTCCATATTATCATAATAACAGACGGTATAAAACGGAAGACCAGTGTCCGAATATAGTACTAGGTGCCGAATTCAAGATGAACCGCTTCCTGCCAATTCTCTTCGTCCTCGGGCTTCTCTGCTTGCTGCCAACCATCGAGGCGAAATGCACGGTAAAATGAAGCTATGCATCCTAAGTTCCTTAAGTTTAAAGCAGACGATGAGGCTAAGAAACCTCCCTCTGCCGGGCCTAGGTCTCGACGAATACGTGCCACAAAAATCGCAACTATGAATTATTCCGAAAGTAATCTCCCCGGCGTCATCAAAATGAGCTTGTAGCTTCTTTGAGAACGTGTCGTAGCTGGCGACACGTCGATTTTCAGGATTCCTAGCACCTTGAAGCTAGTTTCCCTGTCATAACAGTGAATAAGACCCCTCTTCAGTCAAAATCACCGAAGAACCATGATGCCAAGTGGTGGGACTCGCCGAGAAAAATCTGTCGAGCGGAAGCTGTCCATGTTTACGATATCGTAGGTGTTTCAGAAGACAAAGAGCCAAAGAGAGAACAGGAGAGAGAGAACGAGAAAGAGAGAGAGAGAGAGAGAGAGAGAGAGAGAGAGAGAAAGAAATAGAGGGAGCGTGTAGTTGAGAAAAGAGAGCCAATTCCAATATCCTAGGTATGCCAAGAGCCGGAACCCGGCCCGGAGGTCGATGACTCAAATAACGGCATCATTGACCATTGCTGTACTGGCGGAAGATCGTGTACCTATAGGTGGGTGTGGTATCATATCTGCTACCACGGAAAGGAGGAGCTGCTCAAGCAACCTCAATGAAAAATGGATTCATTCATTTTGTGGAGAATAAACAGTTAGAAAGCTGAGATCACGAAAAACAATTATACATTACGTTTTCTCTCTCATCAACTGTCTCTACTCGCTACTTGTCTCCCTCCCTATTACTGTCTCTCTCACTCACAGTCTCTTTCACTGTCTCTCTCACGGTCCCGCGCCCTCTGTCTCGCGTGCTCTCTCTTTCACTCACTCTTGCTCTCTAACTCAGTCACCCTCACGCTCTCTCTCTCTCTCTCTCTCTCTCTCTCTCCCTCTCTCCCCTCTCTCTCTCTCTGCGTTGCATATGCAATTTTCATGATCCCGCAACATCATAGCCCAATACCGTTTATACTTTATATTATATTGTAGCCCCAAAAAGTGTTTTCAAAAGTTCACAAAATTTCTACCACGATATAAAACCCATATTTTGTGTAGGAGGACATTTCGAAGTCGGTATCTTTTGCTATCTGGTCAAAAATGCGGAAATCCCTGCCAGTTCTCGTAGTCCTTGGCTTGATCTGCTTCATCTCCTGTGCCGACCACGTGAAGCTCCAGGATCGCGATGCGAGGTGGTGGGATCTGCCAAGGAAGATTTGCCGCCAGGAAGCTGTTTACACTTGGAATATGGTAAGTAATGTACTACGGTGGTAAGGTAGTAAGGTATCATCCTTACCCATAGCAGTTTTTTAAGGTTATCCTAGAGTCGAAAGCGCTTTCCCAAAAATGTTCCTTTTCAGGGTTCGTAAATTTGCTGTTTTTATTTCACCAAAAATCAAATAAAAGTCAAAATTTTTCGTTTTACATCGCCTTTGTTCCAGATCTGCCACGGCCAGCCTCCGCCGTCGTCCCTTGTTAGCAGCTTTGGTGAAGGGGTGATTGATGCGTGCTGTGTCGGAGGCAGATTTTGCAGCTACAGATGGTTCTACAAGAACATCTGCTTGTTCAAATAAATCTAAAATAACCTAAAATGTTTTGTAGAATGAATAAAGACCTGCAAATGTCTATATCTAGCGGCACCTGTTATGAATTATCTCATGTTACGCTACGCAACGAAACACGCGTAGACGCGCGTATGTTTGAGAGGAAGGTAATAGAAATTACATTCCACTACGCTACGCAAAAACATACGTGTGTTACTTACAATTCTACGTGTATTACGGTGGGTGGCATCAAAGCCGCAGAAGCGTCCGATTTTTTACGATATAGGTATCGATGTATCGACAGCTCTCGGAATGGCTGAGATCTGTCTCCAGGCACTTTTTGAAGAGTTCTTTCCATTGCAATAATTAAAACGGCCAATTTAACAATGAAAATGAAAAATTTACGGGATTTTGATGTCTACAGCGGATTCCCCGTTGGATAATTCACCTAGCGTCAAATTTGGAGAAAATTTACAGGTAGGACTTTCGAGATACAGACGCTTTCCCCCGGCCCGATAACTTTTTGACCGCTACTGTATCGCGTCGCCATAGAGATTAGTTTCCGAAAAGCCACATTCTAGTCCACGTTTTTTTTTGCCAAAACACCCCTTCCGCCTTTATGAAAAATTTTTAATATAAAGCATAAATCGAGCAGGAGCGGCGAAAACAATGTGCTAATATTGGTAGAGATCTTCGAGCAGTGGAAGCTATATAAAGCTAAAGTGCTCTTTGTAAAGTCATTCGAATACAAAACGACACTATGAAGCTCCTACTCCCACTCGTACTCCTAGCCGGCTTGGCTTGCTTGGCTCCGAATGCCGAAGCCAAATCTTGCCTCCACAGCAATCCTCGGCTTCCTGGAGATACTCACGATGCGGACTGGTGGGACACGAAGCGCAGATTCTGCGGTACCCTGCTTCCGGCAGCCATTAATACGGTGAGGGCCCAAAATGAGCTCGAGAAGGGGGCGAGCCGCAACGCTTTTTTTGGTTGTGTTGTCTAGTCCCTATCTGAACCTGGAAAAGGCGTGCGGTGAAAAATTCTGATGTAATTTCTGAAATCAGCACGGCATTTTGATCATGTTGGCTTTTCGATTCTCAAAATTGGCCTGTGAATGATCAAGTTCCAAGCATGGGGCGCCTTACCGGGCAGTACGACAGAAAATGCCGGTTCTGTTCTGTTAGCGGGGGAACCAAATTTTCCCTGTGTTTCTCTTCGGCTCCATAACAAGAATCTGAATAGTTTTTATAGCATTTTACATAGTTTTCAGATATGAAAACTAATAAAAGTTTCGAAAAATTTTGACTTTTTGGTCAAAATGTATGAAAATTCCAACAAAATCTCAAATTTTCGAATTTTCAAAATCTTAAAAACCATTCTTAACTTTCCAGCAATGAAAAATGACTAACAGCACTACAAAAATACACAATATATCCCGATCAGGTAGGCAGGTATAGGTGGGAAAACTGCCTTGCTAAAAATCCCATTCCAGAACCCGGAAAAAATACGATTTCGTCTCGATTCTTTCCCTCACATATTTGGCCTTTTTGAAACGAAACAAATTTGGGATGCTTTCGGCCCGAACCCGCGAATTTTGGCTGCCTAGCCCTTTAAAATGCTATATATACATAGGTTTGCGGTGCCGGTGCGCCGCCGGCAGCCCTGGCCGACACTGGACTGGCCAATGATTGTTGCGTCAACATGTGCTCGTATCGGCATATCCGTGAGCATTCTTCGTGTGCAAATGGCGGAAACGACATTCCGGAGAAGAGACACCAAGGATGAAAAAGATTTCCCAGATATTTGAAGATCGGAATAAATACGTTTTTGGAGTGCGAGGTACCACTACTACGTACGAATAAAAACCCTTTCCGGAAAATTGCCACGTCCGGATTCGAGTTTGACGTCGAGATTGAATTTGAGCTCGAGTTTGAGTTCGAGTTCGATATAGAGAGAGTGAGCCAGAGCGAGAAAGAGCGAGATAGCGAGAGGGAGTGAGAGCGAGAGAGAGATAGAGAAAGAGAGCGAGAGTTAGGGAGAGAGAGAGCCAGAGCGAGAGAGAGAGGAGCAAGAGAGAGAGAGCGAGAGTTAGGAGAGTGACAGCGAACGAGCGAGAGAGAGCAAGAAAGAGAGAGAGAGACAATCAGAGAGACAGCGAGAGATAGAGAGGGAGAGAGTGACAACTGCGATTTACATGCTTTCCTTACAATCAAAAATAATTTATTAGCACCTATTCCCGGCAATATAAAATTGAATTAACAACATCACAGATGTGAAACGGCCACGTCCGCCGGACCGCTCCAAAGTAGTGATCAAAGAAGCTGCGTTCCTCTTTCCTGCTGCGCTTCTGAGATTCCTCTTGTCGTTTTCTGCGATCTGGGCTCCTCATTATAACTCGCCTCATGAAATCGAGATGCTGAAAAAGGTGTTACTTTTACCTTTTTTTAAGATTCTACATGTTTTTTTATGCTCTTAAGCGTTTCTCATTGGAACCTTACAAGGCAACCACAAGTTGGCACGGTGGAATTTCGAAAAACGCTCGCGGCTACCCCTAGGTTTTCGACGACGGCGATTCCAACGAGCTTGTCTGAATTAGCTAAATCGACCTGTGGACAGAGATACAGCACTTCCGGAAAATGGTCAATTTACATTCGGAGGAATTAGCATTCACCTCAGGGTTTATGAGGGCTTCCCATCTCACAAGGAGACGTTTTTAGGTGGGCACGGAGTTTCGGAACGGGACCTAGCCTATCTTGTGCAGAATTTTTTGCTGATTAAAACGTACTTTGTAGAATTTGCGAAACGACCGGAAAACCAAAGTTATGAGGGTTTAAAGTGTGAAAAAGGCCCAAAACGGCCTACTTTCGGCACCTATAAAATATAGCAGAATAAGTTTCCACGAAAACTAATTAATGCATCTTGCTCAAAAAATTACGCTCTTTCGAATGAGCTATGTCACGCGGAAATTTCAAAATTTCGGCAAATTGCTGAAATTTCACATGGGGGACCATGTCGTCTAAATTAATCTTTTTGAAAAAATGTTCGAACTTGTTTCATTAGATGGCTGATTCAAAAGAGCGTAATTTTCTAAGCAAGATGCACTAATTCGTTTTCGTGGAAACTTATTCTGCTATATTTTATAGGTGCCGAAAGTAGGCCATTTTGGGCCTTTTTCACACTTTAAACCCTCATAACTTTGGTTTTCCGGTCGTTTCGCAAATTCTACAAAATATGTTTTAATCAGCAAAAAATTCTGCACAAGATAGGCTAGGTCCCGTTCCGAAACTCCGTGCCCACCTAAAAACGTCTCCTTGTCAGAAGAATCACCAGTTGAATGGCTGGGTGGTAAGCGGCTAGCTTGTTAGGATACTGACCAGGGTTCGAATCCGTTCACGACTTTTTTGTTTTGCGTTTTGGACGGAACTTTGAGCAAAACTACAAGCTTCTTAAAAGCTACTCGTTCGTTTGAAAGGGGCCGTCGCATGAAAGATGCAATTTCAAAAAGTTTTTGCAGGAATCGGCCTCATCACCAACGACTAAAAGCTTTACTATGTGAAAAAAATCGAAACTTCCGTCCAAAAAGCAAAACAAAAAAGTCGTGAACGGATTCGAACCCTGGTCAGTTCCTAACAAGCTAGCCGCTTACCACCCAGCCATTCAACTGGTAATTCTTCTGAGATGGGAAGCCCTCATAAACCCTGAGGTGAATGCTAATTCCTCCGAATGTAAATTGACCATTTTCCGGAAGTGCTGTATCTCTGTCCACAGGTCGATTTAGCTAATTCAGACAAGCTCGTTGGAATCGCCGTCGTCGAAAACCTAGGGGTAGCCGCGAGCGTTTTTCGAAATTCCACCGTGCCAACTTGTGGTTCCCTGTTAGTGTTGAATAAATTATTATTATTATTATAAGAAACTGCGTTGAAATTTTCGTATCCAAAGATTTTTCGTGACACTTTCTAAGCGGTATTTTCAAGCAAGAGTCAGCCTTGGGACCTGGTACGGTACAAAAAACGCAAAAACAATTTTTCCAGCTATTTTTGTGCAAAATCGAGATTTCAAAACAACACGCTCCGGCTCAGACAAAATCGGCTCCGACCATGGCGAATTTGTGCAATTTTTTGAGATTATGGGGGACTTTTCAGAACCGCGGGCTTTGATCTGGGCATTTGTCATGTTTTTAAAAACGCGGGATAAAAATAGATTAAAAAAAATAGCCCCAGACAAGAAAATAAAATAGAAAAACATGATTTCTAAAAATAAGCAACAATTTACCGGGAACTCGTGCGCGGCCGATGAAAAGAAAGTCATTTGAATTTCGGTGTCGTCGAGGTCGGGGGAAGGCCGATGACGGGATTACGAATAGAATGAAGAAAATTAGAAGAATACTTTCAAATTCAACCGCATAATTGATGATATTGGATATATCTGAAAATTCTGTATTAAGTTAATTTTGCATGAAAAGACACCTGAGAAAACCAAACAAAAAACATTGAAAAACTGTAGCAAAAAAAAGAGAGAGAGAGAGAGAGAGAGAGAGAGAGAGAGAGAGAGCGCGCGCGAGAGAAATAGAGAGAATCCCCAACTAACAAGACAAAAAATTGTCTTACAAAAATTGTCAGACAAACGTTATTTTTACGTTACCTTTAAAAAACCCGACAATGCGTGCCGAATTTCGAGTCTGAAACCGCCCATTAATTCCAAAATAGGTAATACACTAAACAGAGTTCTTTAGTTATAAAATGTTTATCGCTCTGCAGCTATTTCCCAAAATATATTGCACGAAATTCTTTCATTTGATAGCTTGACGTCGCCGAGAATCGCTAATAGTTTACGTTTTCAGAATCGTTTAGAATAATTCCTTTTTTTGTGTTTTGGCGGATATTAGCAATGCATAATGATTCAAAATAATAACTTTAAGACGCTAGTTTTTGAGGAGGAAAAAGGCCGTCGATGCAAAGTTAGCATTAAAGCGGAGTGTGTCAGCAAAAAATGCAATTTTCGAGCATCAGAGGATACGGTAGTTTAGAAAATTTACCTCAAAATTATCCAATGCTCCAGCCACGAAAAGCCGTGCGTCACAAACCCGAAAGTTTCTGAATATGGCCTAGAATCCCACAGGCTCGACGGGTCAAAAACTGGGCGTGCCCCCGAAAAAGTGACCGTAGTACCGTAGTAGAGATTTTCCTTGATAATGGGCTGGTCACGCGATCTGGACCCCAAAAAAGTATTCCAAAACCCAATTTTTCCGGCTTTTTCTAAACTCGTGGCCATATACCCGGGGTATTCCAAATTAGTGCCAGCGATTTTTTGATTTTAAGTTTTCGGGTGGCTGATTCGATTTCAGGGATCTGAATTGGGGCAGAGGAAAAGTGAAAACTTGCGATTTGGAGCTGGACATTGCACCCTACAAACTCAAAAGACCGAACAAAGCTAATTTTCGTGGCTAGACGGTTCTTCGGCGATTTCCCGAGGGGAATTCCGCTTGAATACGTCATTACGATCAAAATAGGGTGATGATCAAAATAGCGTGACGTACTTTTCCTAAACAGCTGATTCTCGAGCTTGTTAGGTTCCACAAGATCAACTTTTGGGTCGAGAGATCGATTTGAAACATGGGATTTTAGCTTTGGAAAATTTCTGCAGAGCCTGGAAATTTGAATTTCGTAACTTTAGCACGAATTTAACCAATTTTAAGCATCTATTTTTTACCAGTTTGTAGTTTTGAATTTCTAAAACATTCAAGTTAATTGTTCTAGCATTTTACCCCGAAACTGTTCAAAGAAAACGAAATTCAAAAATATTTGCATACCCAAATACCCTATTTTTACAAAAGGAAATTTAATTGTTGGAAATTTGCTTAGTTCAATCTTTACAACTGAATTAAACTTACCAAGCCCAAGGCCTGCAAAATCAAAGAATCCTAATGCCAGCATCAGCATTGCAAAATTCGCTACAATCAAGCCTTACATCCCAACTTGATCCTGCCAAATCTGTCCCCGGCTAGACATTCGCTCAAATTCGACAATCCCCTAGAGGGAAAATTATGGGAATTTCGTTCTTATGCGTCATTTCCACTGAAGAAAGCGGATTAAGCTGACCACTGGAGCCCAAATTCGCTACGTGAAAAGTTGCAGATTTTGCTGGCAGACAGGAATGAAAATAATAAGTCTTTATAAAATTTAATTTGGTTTACGTTAATTTTAAACAAACTGATTCCTAAAAATTATGAGTTTTTTTCATATTATCTACAAAATAAATCAAGATTAACTAAATGAAAGCAGGTCATTCCTGGTAGACAAGTTTTACAGAAACGCAGAAATTTAGCTTAACTTCCTGTGACTCTATTTTTACAAAATTTAAAATAAATGGCTCTAAAAAATAGGTAAAATATAAAATCCAAGATATCTTTTTCGTCATAAAGATTAAAAAATGTTTGTTGGCTGGCCACTACGCCCTAAATCGACTACGTGAAAAGCCGGAGATTTTGCCGGTAGACAGGGACGAAATATCAACCGCGGATTCATGGGTGGCCGGAGGCGGGTTTAGTGAAATTGGAAAAAGTTGAGCCGAAACGGGGGCAAATCTCCCCGCAAGACTTTGCACTTGCGAAAATTACGGCGTGACATTGCTTAGAGGGTACCTTTGATGTTTCCAGATGAAAATGAAAAATGGTAAAAATAGCTTGCAATGAAGCAATGTAAAAAAGAGAGAGCGAGAGAGAGAGAGAGAGAGAGAGAGAGAGAGAGAGTTAGAGAGAGCGAGATTGTGATAGAGTGTGAAAGAGGAAAGAGACAGGCAGAGAGAGAGATAGAGAGCGAGAGAGAGAGGGGGGGAGAGAGAGAGAGAGCGAGATGGATAGAGAGTGGAGAGAGAGAGCGAGATGGATACAGAGTGAGAGAGAGCGAGATGGATAAAGAGTGAGAGAGAGCGGTGATGGATAAAGAGTGGAAAAGAGCGAGATGACAAAAGATAGTGAGAGAGATGGAGAGAGAGAGGTAGGAGAGAACGACCGTATCCGGCCACTCGCCTTCACGAGACAAATATGGTACTACGGCCGTGAGCTTATTATGAGGCTGCCTTTTGTATCCTGGCGGAATTTATCGGCGCGACGCGGAACCAGAGTCGAAGGACGGCCGAAAATACGCGCTTTAGCTGCCGGTGTCAATAAGCATCTCGCGTCGTTGTGAAATTTGGAAAATTGGAATTTACTTACAATGGAAAGACGACGCGACGACGACGAGACGCAGTGATTTTACTGTAATTCTTAAAGCTCCAGAAGAGGGGCAAAATAGCAGTGGTTCCTCAGGAAAGCAGAAAATCTGTGAAAAGAATGCGATGTTTCGGGGTGGATAGGGAGGAACTCTGATGCTGGTAAACTGCGGGTCCCCAGGTAATCACCCAAATCCGACCGATCCCATCGCGATTCGGGGTGGAACGGATGGAAATCGGGTGGATTTCGGTGGACGCAACACAACCGAGGAACACGACGCAACGCGGGCCGCACGCAGTCGCGGCGCATGGAATCGAGGGAAAATCGGGCGGATCCGGTCGATTTCCACGGGGAATCCGGTCGCGTCCGCTACCTAAAATCTGATCGGTGTCGCGAGCAGATGCCACCGGATTTCGGGCGGATCCCAGGACCTGAGAAATAGATTTTTTCACGCCTTGGCACCGGACGATAGCAAAAAAATGACATAGTGATCAGGGGATAGAAGGCAATCTAGCAGATATTTTTCACTTTGGGCAGATTTTTGATAGGAGGCGAATAAGCATGGATTTTGGGGAATTAAGTTTGAAAAATCACGGAAGCAAAAAGGAGATCCTTGAGGAAATTATTAGCAAACGTATTGCTGGCGCCTGGAAAAAGGCAAGTCATCATAGATCTAGGGAATCCTGCTTTCCAAGGAGCAGGCAAGCTAGCAGAGTTTTTGGCGGAATTCAAACGACTGCGGGTGGCTAGGCAAACCTGCAAAATCAGCGAGGGGAAATAGAGAATTTGGAAGAAGGAAAAGCAAGCAGTAGGTAGGAGGACCTTGAGGAATTCGGGCATCAATTTTAAGGCAGGCAGGCTAGCAAATATCTTCGCGGAATTCAGATCATTCTTCATCGTTTACAAATTTTCTTATATTATTTTGTCGTAGCTCGTGGCGCATGCAAAATAGGCAAAAATCAGGGAACTTCCAATCACCAAAAAGTGATGCCACGCAATACCTAAAACTAATTACAAAATGTGGGTAATACGGGAAAATCTCAATGGGTCCCAGCTGATGATTCCAAATTTACTCACCAGGTCGGCCAACACCTCTCGGGCCCATTTTTAGGAAATTCTTGGAAAAAGCGAGGAGACATTCTGCGCGATGCCAAAATAGCACATCATAACATTCGGGGGTCCCTGAGGGGAAAGGGGCAGCATGAGACGCCTCGAAATCAGCTCACCGTAACCCCCGAATGAGGGAACAGTAGGTAAGCTTCAGAAATCGCCGCAATCTTTGCTGCTGGAAAATAGGAAGAACCAGAAGCGTAGAATTTTGACCTCCAGATTTAATTTTTGAAAATTGGACAAATTGGATCAAATAATTAACCAAGTAATCAAACCTTATTTGAAAAGGTTAAATTCCATCAAATCAGACGCAAATTAGCGGATCCATAGTACGCAACCAGCCCGCTCAGCTACGTGCTTACTCTATCTCTAAATTGGCTTTTAAATGGGCGAAGCATAAGGGCAATGTCCTTGCAAGTTCCGAATTTTTCGAATCCAGAGGACAGGAAGGTCACGGCAATATAACAGCTGTAACAATTACCCCATATAAAAATCGGCGCGTTGTACGCCACTTAACGACACGGTAGAGCTACGCAGGAGTGAACGCTTCTCCGTGAGCAAACGACTTGAAACGGCAATGCTTCGAAACGCCGAAGTATTCCGAAAAGCCGTGGAGGATTCTTACTTAGAGTAATACTCAAATTTTCTGAGCGCAAGAAAATTGTCTCATAGAGCTGCGTGGAAAAAGCGTACCATTTGGGATCGGGGCCAGTAGTGTCACCGTGGGGATTTATTTACCAAAGTACGCCCTGAAACATTAGTCAAATACTACCAGGCTTGTCTGGGGCAAAACGGAATGACTCAACCACCCACGTGGTAAATTATGGCTCGAAATCCTCAATCTGGGCAAGGAAAAGGCATTGGCAGTTTTTCAGTCCGGTTCTACCGTATGCCTTCGGTACATACCTAAAACAAAATGACGTTTTAAAAGCTGCATTTATCAACAAAATATGCAACTTTTTACCGGCTCTAATCGTATTTATTGCGCTCAATACTTTACACAATTTAATAAGGCGCTTTTTAAGCGTATTGCTCCTATCAAAATTTTAAAGCGTCAGCCGCTTTTTGCTTTGGAAGAAATTTATAATACTCGGGCCACGGCATGGCTTAAATTTTCTTTAATCATTCTTAAAATTCGTCTAAAAATTGAATTTATCTACATTACCTAAAAACCAAAAAAATAGCTCAAAACCTCAAAAAGAAAATGACAAAACCATGATTTCTGGGCGTGTCGGGGATTTACGCTCTGATTTTGGGATTACTTGTCGCCACCCCTGGCCAAGTGAGTAGTAGGGCGGGGGGGGAAATGGGCAATGGGGGAGTGCAACCAAGATCAAGGACACGAAAAAATGAATTATTAAAACCTAGGTAATAGCTTGGAGAATGGTACTGTAACCTCATGCCTCGTTCATGGTCTCCCAAAAGATTCGCGTAATAATTCAAAAATTGGGGGAATTCCGTGAGATGGGAGTGGTCGTGTAAAAATTAAGTGACCCAAATGGCAACTTTGCCTAATTCCACTAGCCTGTTAAGGTGGAATTTGTAATGGAAATTCTGAACGGGGAGGGGTGGTGGATTTTAGGGAATTAAGGGCCGCTGGAAGCCAAGAAATGTGACGTGTGTTGAAATTTCGAATATTAAAATCAAAACCGAAAATGGGGACCGGACTGGTAGTAGACTGTTTGTTTTTTAAAGAAGGAAGCTGATATTTATTTTTATTCAAAATACATACGGACTTATAAGGAAAATGCACTTCGTTGAAAGAGCAGTATCACTGTACCGCAACCAAGCGATTCAAAACAGCGCCCAAAGGTCAATTACAGTGTTTAAAGCGTTCTCTGAATACCCGGGATATTTTGAGGCTGCCTTCCGTATTCTATTTCTCGCCTCACTGAATCCCAAACGGGTCTGGGATTTTTTACGCGAGCGCGGCAAAGTGCGTGTGATTTTGAAGGGTTGAAATGGGCGTAGTACGCGTGAGAACGCCTAGAAAACCCAAATCCCCGGCTACCAAAAGGGATTCGAACGTGGAATTTGTCAGCGTTTGGGATTGGACATCAAAAAGTTTGGATTTTCGAATTCGTGTTCGTAATTTATCTGGCAGGCGTCAAAACAAAGAGCGAGAGAGACACAGAGAGAGAGAGAGAGAGAGAGAGAGAGAGAGAGAGAGAGTTTTCTAGAGAGAGAGAGAGAAGAGAGTGAGAGTGAGAGAGTGAGACTCAGAGAGTGGGAGATTGAGAGAGACAGTGAAAAGCCGGAAGAGAGAGAGAGATAGCAAAACTCAATCTTTTCTAAGCAAAATTTCTTTCATTATTTTCGAAAGAATTCAAGTCTGATACTGTAAGAAACAATAATATGAAAAGGGTGCCTAGGATTTTTTTTACGATTTTCGACCGTCAAACATTCCAATAAACTACTGTGATTCCGGACAATCTGTAGGCCTGGCAGTGTGTTTTAAGAGAGAGGGAGAACGAGAGAGAGAAACCATTGAGAAGAGAGAGGGAGGAAAGAGAGAGACAGAGAAGAAGAGAGAGACAGAGAGAGATGGTAAGAGACAGAGAGAGAGAGAAGAGAATAAGAAGAGGCAGAGAGAGAGTGAAAGGGGGAGAGAGAGAGAGAGAGAGAGAGAGAGAGAGAGAGAAACTCATAGAGAGTGAGTGAGAAAGAGCCGACTTTGAATTCTCATTCCGTAATTGCGCGTTTTCGCAAAACTGAAAACAGGGCTGAGCCAGGGCTAGACACAAGTCGAAGTGGCTGGAATAAGCGCTCATTCTCAATACCCAGACAAAGACGGTCTGGTTTTTGACGATCTCAAAGGGATCTCGGGACCTAGATTTGAATAGAAGATCACAAGTACCGAAAAAAAGGAATTCTCATACTGAAAAAGTTTTGAAACTTGAAAACAAGCATTCGGGACTTTGACATCCAGACACAAAAACACTCTGGGCTTCAAGGGATTTCTGGAATAATGAAAAAATCTGGTAATGGCAAGGATCGTGCTGGTTTTTTAGTCTCAGAAAGTGTTTTGAAAGGTATTTGTGCTGAACTTCTTATGCTAATCGTGCAGGCTATGCAAAATATAATTTTTTACTGAAGAGCCAAAAATGTTGCTGATGGGCCAGCCTTGAAATTAAATAAATAATCCCACTCTTCTGGTTCTGAGTTTTTTTAACTTTAATAAAAAGCCTATTCTTGCTATAATTTCTTGTAATTTTTATATTTGCTCGATTTTGAGTTTTTAGTCGTCCAATAAATCCTAGTAAAGATACCGAAGTCGGCATAAAAACCCAAAAATGGGCCTGTAAAAAAGAGAGTCAGCTTCCGTTTTTTCTAAACGGACACTCAGCCATATCGTTTTCCTATTTGTAGCGCTGGGTGTGGTCGTCAGGTAGAAACCTTGTTAGGGCAGCTTTTTGGTCCATGGCCGGCTACAAAGTCGGGTCGGGGCCGGTGGGAAACTAATCCGTCTGCTGGCAAACCGGTTTTGTTGATGACGCCCTGATGTGTAGCTCATGGCTTCTGATATGGAATTTGGCAACATGAGGAGAGAGAGAGTGAGCGAGAGAGAGAGCTAAATTTGGTCCTTGGGTGCTCAACAACTGAGAAACAGACAAGTTTTTGGCCTGAGTTTCAAAACGTCCGGATTATGTCGGAACGCGGGCAACCGCGGGTACTGTAGGCACGTCAGGTGCTGTATTTTATACTTTAGTATATTCGTTTTATTTATAAGTGATCGTCGTATCATTTTAAAGCTTCGGTGTAGCGGTGTATACCTCGCCCTCTCGATCGTGCCAGCCCAGCTTCAGTCCACAGTACTTTACTATACTATCTACCGTACTTTGGTGTATTTCGTAGCGCAGGTATTTTACCATATTTTTATTTCGCTCGCTAATTATCTGATTGTTCACCCCTTAGGGTGTGCGCCGATCCCGACGGCATGTGCAATGCCGGACGACGCTGTTTGGCGAGAAGCAAGCTTCTGCTAACCGAACCATTTCGAAAAATATGTTAATCTCGTTGTACACAATAGTGTACGTATCGGAGATTAAGCCGAAAAGAACAGTTACTAACAATTGATCATAGCCAGGGCCAGAAGCGATGTGGATCAGGGGAGGGATGTGTATTTCCGGTGGAGAGGTGGTCCAGGTGGGGGCGAGTCGCGACGTAGAAGGGGACGCTCAGAGTCCGCGCAGATAAGGGGTAAGGAGTGGTGGTCTGACCCGGTTATCCGCCCAATAGTGCCTCGGGCATTTTATTTGGCGCCAAAACTGAATTATACCCGGGTGTACGTTATCTATCAAGAAATTACGAACTAATACAATAGGATACGTTGGAAACAAAACAGCCTTTCAGCCAAAGCATGGTTAAAGTCGCAAGCTAAACCGTACGTATCTATACAGGGTGTCCCAAAAAACCCCTCGGCATTTGGCCGTCTTCCATCCAATCGGGAGCAAATTTTTACCAGTGATGGGGACCCATAAAAACTATGTGCAGCCGAATTTTCTAAGCAAAATATTGTAAAACAAAGAAGATATATCAAAATTAAGGTTAATTTTGCCGATTTCACTAGGATTTTGACGGATTTCGGCCTCGAAATGTTTAGCAAAAAGGAAGAGGGCGCTCTTTTCTACCTGTAGAAATTTTTTGATTTACGAAAATTACGTTTAAATTGGGCCTTTCGATCACTTTTTATTATCGAAATTGCCAAAAACTGGCCGAGAAATGACCATTTTTTGGAAAATTACTCAAAATCCGCATGCTAATTGCGAAAACATAGCCAAAAACGAGTACCAGCGTTTTCCAAAAATCAGTTTTTTAGCGATAACTTTTTGGTTTTACAATATTTTGCTTAGAAAATTGGCTGCACATAGTTTTTATCGGTCCCCATCACTGGTAAAAATTTGGCCCCGATCCGATAGAAGACGGCCAAATGCCGAGGGGGGGTTTTTTTTGGGACACCCTGTATAAGGTACCGCGACACTTTGCGGCGCGACACTTGCGGCTGCGACACTTGCGGCGCGACACTTGCGGCGCGACATTTGCGGCGCGACACTTGCGCCCGACACTTGCGGCGCGACCTTGCGGTTATTTAGTATAAACTATATAAAAATAGTTGAAGGTGTTATTTGATAAGTTGCATCCGAATTTGGTATTTAAAAATTATAAAAAGTCGGATTTGCGACCGAAGTCACTCAATTTGGAGAGAAAGTGGCCGCTATTTCCTCCGCTCTGCGACTAAAAAAGGCTTCGTGCCACCGGGGCCTAGTCGCTTCGGATGGGTGCGAGCTCGTACAGGGTTTTTAAATCGGGGCGCCCGAGGAGCGCGAAGCGCCCAGGCGCCCTGATTTAGAAAGAGTGGAGCGGCAGCCCATCCGAAGCGACGGCCCACCTTGCCTGACGCCCTCAGGGGGTTCCGCCTGCGGGTCGGTTAAATTGCTAATTTTGAACAGAAATACAACAATTACAAACAAAATCCGTGAAGAAATGCTAAATTTACAACATTTAAAAATACTAAATGCTGCGCCGCAAGTGTCGGGCGCAAGTGTCGCGCCGCAAGTATCGCGCCGCAAATGACCGCGCCGCAAGTGTCATTGCCCAAGTGTCGCGCCGCAAATGTCGCGCCGCAAGTGTCAGGGAGCCCTGTATAAGCTATTACTTGATGATTTTACTTCACCACTATGGCTGGAAACTTGGGAAGCATGCCAATTGGAGCTCCTTGCTGCACAACTGCTCCCATTTGAGGTCGTTCAGACATCAGAGAGCCGAGATATAGTCGCTGGTTCCTATTATAGATGAGCTCGAATTCAAAGGCCCGAAAAGATTTTGAAATGTCATAATCCCGAAATGAAGGTTCCGAATTATCAAACGTCAAAATTCATGTTCATTCATTCAGTTTCCAGTATCAGAACGTCGACATTCCTTAATGTCGAAACTGCGCAATTTCGACATTCTGAATAACGATATTCAGAATACGAAGCGCCATAATACCGAACTGCCAGAGCGGCTAAATCTCATAATGTCGGGATTTTACTGCTAACTCAAACCCCGGAGGCAAAAATTCGCAACGTCGAAATCTCCTGATGTCGAATTTAAGGAAGCGAGATTTTAAAAGTCACGCCAAGATTTGTGCCGGACCATAATATCGACAAGAAAAAAGATCGAAACTCCAAAACTTCAAAACTTCAAAATGACAAAATGTCAAAAAAAAAACCGAAAGTGCGGGTGGCTGGGTATGCTCGGCCCACTGGCACGCTTCCCTTAATCCCAAAATCCCGCTATCAAGCTTTGAAAACGACCCCTAAATAATAACCCGCCAGGCATTGTTTACCCGCAGGCGGTCAGCTGCATTTTGTAGGTTTCGCTCACTCCATTTTTATAGCTGTGTGCGTTGGCAAAAAAGCGAGTGGCCAAAATCTCCAGGCGGGATTAGCCGCAGCGGGTGACTGGCCCCCTTTTACATTTGACGTTCCAGTCGTTCTTTGCCGATACTGGGGTTACTGTATCCCTCCAGAAAAGGGCATCAGCTGAATTTTCCCCGGATTTGTTGATTTTTCGAGGGATTCCCCGGTTTTAAAAATACAACAAGATGCCCCTGGAATTATGGTGAAACTCACAAAAATACTACCCGAAAACACTGCTCCAAAACTGCCCGGATTTTTCGGAGAAACAACATTTGTAAGCAGGGACGTAGCGTAATACAAGCCACGCTGGCCCGGGGTCCCCCCCCCCCAAAATCGGCCGGGGCCCGAAAAG
>CATQJA010000083.1:2500-21033 GCA_958295435.1 Mesorhabditis spiculigera
ATTTTTAATGGCTGGAACGCTCTAAAAATATTTTTAAAAATTTTGAAAACTTGACAATTTGATCAATTTGCGAAATTCATGTAATTTTTACTGAGGTATAGAAGTGGTCTAACCCGGAAAAAATTTGGTGTTTTCCTGCAACCCCCTCCCCCCCCGCTAACAGCCCAGTACCCGAATTTCAGCGAAGAGAGCGGTACCCCGGGAAATTGATACTCACCTCATTGAGGGCGGCCTTGGTCGTGGCGACATTGATGCGCGTGCCGCTGAGGTCGATGTCGAAGGTGAGACACGTGCTCCCGTGCAGCCACCGCTCGTACCCCTTGCCGCCGCGCTTGACGACCGTCTCCGGGGACTGGCCGTCGTCGTACTTATTGGGGTTGGCGAGAACATCCCTCAACAGCACCATCGACACCTGGAACAAGTTCGAATCATCATTTTGAGGTTCTTTTGTATTAACGGGGGGGGGGGGCCCACGAATTTTTTCGATGTCTAGAAATGTCTAGTAAATTAATAGGAAATGTTTTTATAGTTTTCTTATTAACAAAATAACTATATTGATAATAACCATTTGCCGAAAGGATATTTTTTGATAATTTTTAATGAAATTTTGTATAAATTTACGTTTAGGAATAGTAAAAAGCCATTTAGACACACTTCCATTATTTAAAATTCGAAAATAAGATCCTAAGGAAAAACAGTTGGTCCCCCCCGATAATGCAAAAGAATCGAAAAATGATAAAAATTTCGAGTTTTCAAATTTTTCAAAAATATTTTTATGACTTTCTGGCAACAAAAAGCTACAAGCTATAAAAATGCATTAAGTACCATCAAAATGCAAAAAAATGATTTTCCCCCACTAAAATCTTATCCCCGCTAACAGTCTAGTACCAAATATAAAAAAAATCCGATTTTTCAAAAATATTAGAATTATATTTAGTACTTCCTAGCGATCAAAAACCATTAAAAACAATAGAAAAATACTTCATAAATATCAACAGTCGGGTCTACCAAAAAAAAATTATTCCCCGGCCCCCCCGCTAACAGACCAGTACCGGAAACCCACCTGGACCAGTCGATCGGGCACCGTGGCGCGCACAAAGCCGACAATGGGGATCTTGGTGCTCTCGACGGTTCCCAAGTCGACCTTCAGCTTCTTCGCGTCCCGATCGTACATGCGGTAGCCTTTCATCTTCGGCACGGCCAAGCCCTGCGACTTCAGCGCGTTCGTGTAGTACTGCGTCGTCTTGTCGATCAGAACATCAATACATTCGTCGTTGGGGGCGAGGGCCTTGTCGAGGAAGACGACCACCTCAACGTAGGGTTTGCGTTGGCTTAAGTGCAGTTCACCCCCCCCCCCTTATCTTATTCACCTTTTGTATCTCGGCTCCCTGTTCATCCACAGGGGTGTAAAGTATACCAAAATACTCGCAAAAGTAAGACGAACATTTTAATATACTTTACACACCTGTAGATGTGCAGGCAGCCTAGATACGGTAGGTGGGGGTCGGCTGGCGGGGTAAAGTGCACTTAAGCCGCGTTGCCCCCGGAAATTTCGTACGGCACTATCATAACTTTCGTAAAACTGCTGCATCTACCTCTTTCCCCCCGCTAACAGCAAAGTACCAAAATTTCGAGCTAAATTTAAAAAGCGGCTACCTGGAGAGTCGTCGTCCCGTTTTCATGAGGGGTTTGCCAGAGGTTGATGTGCCACGCAGTTGTTAAGGGTTTGGCTTCGACGCGCGGAGGCGGGCTCGTTGGGGCCCTGGCGGGTTGTGGGGTGGGCCGCGGAGGCGCGCTCAGTTGAGCCGTGCTGGGCTTGGGGGTTGGCGGAGGTGGGCCGGTTGGGGCCTTGGCGGGCTGCGGGGTTGGCGGAGGAGGCGCGCTCGTTTGGGCCCTGGCGGGCTGCGGGGTTGGCCGAGGGGGCGCGACGAACGTCGGGGTGATCGCGGTGATGGTCAGCAGGGGCTTCGGCGTCGTGCTATTGGCCACGGCGGGCTGCTGGCGCGGCACCGGCTTCGTTTCGTACGTCTCGAGAGGCTCGAGAGGAAAGAAGATGTCCAGCACGTAGTCCCAGGCCGCGAAGCCGCCGGCTAGAAAGGAGGCTACGGAAAGGGTGCAGTTTACCCTCCCCAGCCGGCGCCCAACTTGCGTATCTCGGCTCCCTGTTCATCTACAGGTGTGCGCCAGAGCAAGACAAACATTTTGATATACTTTACACACTAGTAGATGAACAGGGGTTCGAGATACGGTAGGTGGAAGTCGGCTAGGGAGAGTAAACCGCACTCAAGTCTAGGATACTGTACTGTTAGTTGGGGGGGGGGAGTGTAATAGAGGGCTGGTTGGATTAGAGGAAATATGGTATTACGGCTACGGTTTACTTGACCCCCCAGCCGGAAGTTTTTGGCTATAACTTTTTTATTTTACATTATTGTAGGCGCAAATTAAAACTCTTAGTATATTTTTCGACGCTCTATCGAATGGCGTTGCGAAAATCCCGACAGAATAAGCGAAAATACCGACAACTTTGAGACCCTTCGGCTGTGGGGGGGTAAAGTAAACTCTTACCGGTATTACTCAAAGACAAGCGGAAAACAATAATTATCCCCCCACTAATAGTCCAGTACCCAGTTTCCCCAAATCAAGTCTCACAGAGAACGGCAATCAATGTAATGGCGATTCCAACGAAGGCGCCAGCAATGTACATCGGGTCTCCGCTGAGCAACGTCTGGACGAACATCGTAAGGTAGTTCTTCGCCCTGAAATGAAAACGGGAGTTCCGGTCAAGTGGGTAAAAACTTAAGGTTAGACCGAAAATTTCATTCTTGTGGCTCAAAAAACCAATTTTCGACTTCTGAAAAGAAACATCCAACTCCCAGTTTTTGAAGAAAAAGCAAAGGCAAAACTCCAGACAACCCCCAGCCGGCACCCAACTTTTGTATCGCGGTTCCCTGTTCATCTACAGGTGTGTGAAATATACCAAAATATTTGTCTTGCTTTGGCGAGTATTTTGGTATACTTTACACACCTGTAGATGAACAGGGAGCCGAGATACGGTAGATGGGGGGTCGGCGCGGGGGGCTTACCTCGAGTTTAGCCACAGCAAAAAGTCTTGTCACGGCGGGGGGGTCGAACCCCGGCCTTGTGCGCGCCAAGCGAGCACAAAACCAATGAGCCAACTGACTGAGGAGGCTGGAACAGGGAAGGACCTCTTCCCCGCCAGGTGGACCTATCCACGGTTTAGAAAACAGGCCTGCTATGGAGTTGAACAATTTCATAAAATTGAGGCGTGATGGTTTCTTTAAACACTTTGACCAGAAGTCAACAAAAATCGGAAGAAAAGCCAACTTGAAAATGTGGTCGCATAAATTTGTATGCCCTAATTTGAATAATTGCAGCTGTAGACAAAAACCGACCAAGGGACCCATTGAAAGAACGGATAATCCAGTTCGACAACCACCATCTCGGATGATGAAGTGACGATCCAATGAGAATGGCATTTGTTCGTGGGTTTCCGCGGGAAATGATTCGATTACGTGATGCTAATTTACTATTCATTTCTGTCATGTAATTGCTCCGTATACCTAGACCTGTAGGCAAGTGTGTTATTCGGCCGTGGGATTTTAACCCAAGCGTAAGATAATTTATTCAACACCCGAGAAACATGACGAAGTATCAGAAGAAGCAACAAATGTGCCTTAAAGCATACAATTGTTAGAAAGCGGTTTGATCCCCCGCCCCCGCCACTTGCGGACGAAAAACTTCTCTTCAAAACGATATAACCTTGATTTAAAAAGGTTCCAACTTCAGTTTTCGCTTATTGACATGCGAATAGTCAGTTTTGATCCCAAAACGAGCCCCAAATTCAAACTGCGGCTGTCCGGCAAAAGATTTAGAGCCGCAACCGTCGTGGCACCAAGTGTCTTGACACCGTTTAATCAACTTACGGTGGAACCTCAGGTTGAGGTGCAGTTAGGCAAAACGCTCGCGGCTCCCCTAGGTTTTCGACTAAGGCGATTTCAACGCCCTAGTCAGAATTTCCTAAATGGACATGTGGACAGAGATACAGCACTTCCGGAAAATTACGATTAGCCTCTCCGATATTAGCATTGCAGATAGGTCTATGAGGTTATCCCATTACCAATGAATCACCAATCGAATGGCCGAGTGGCTAGCGACTCACTTGATAGGATACTGGTGAGGGTTCGAATTCGCTTCGCGATTTTTTATTTTGCTTTTTGATCGGAAAGTGTGCCCCACTCCAAGTTTTGATTGTTACCTTAGAAAAATTTTTGGCTTGCCCCAGTTAGAGTACTCCAAAGCAGCGTCAAAAATACGAATAGGAATGATTTGCTAGGATGAGATGAAAATCGCCATTTTGGGGAAGTGTTGTATCTCTGTCCACACGCCGATTTCGGAAATTCTGGCTAGAGCGTTGGACTCGCCGTCATCGATGGCCTAAGGTAGCGGCGAACGCTTTGTGGCCTAACCTTTCTAACCGTGCCAACTGTTAGACAAGCGTGTGTTCGTGCATAAAAATCGTAATTTCCGAAAAACGTAGTTTTTGATGCACTGCATGGAGGTAACTCAGCCCTAGCATGCGCGCCAAAAAGCTTCAGTCCGGCTTCAGTCCTTCATATGAGCCACGAAGTCGCGCAGCAGAGGAGGAAACTGATTGATGACCGAGGTGGTTAAGTCCGGATCGTCGGGCAAATGGCTGAGCTCGTGAATCGTATCGAAGCAATACGTTGCGACGTTCTTCAGAATTCTCCCAGAACTCTTCTTGGGCGGGTTCGTGTTCACGTAATCCTGGCAGTAATCCCAATAACCTTCGACCGCATCAAACATCTTGCCGGTCAACTCGACTTCCACACTGCCGGATTGGCCGGATTGCTTCGTCTGAAATGGTCAAACATTGCTTCTGGACTGGGCTACGGTTTACTTTACCCCCCCCAGCCGGAAGTTTTTACTTTTTTTATTATAAACTATAACTTTTTATTTTACATTATTTTTTACATTACATTTTACAAATTAAAACTCTTATTATATTTTTCGATGCTCTATCGAATTACGTTGCAAAATCGCGACAAAATAACCGAAAATGCCGAAAACTTTGAGACCCTTCGGCTGTGGGGGGGGGGGGTAAAGTAAACGCTTACCCAAAAAGTTGTTGTTCCCCGTTAACAGTCCGGAACCCTATTACGGCCCTTGCCAAAGACACAAAAAACATACCGACAGATCGCTGAACGTCGACCCCTCCAGTGGCTTCAACTCCGTGCCGGCCCAGGATTCGGGATCGAGATCTGGTCGCGTACGGTAGCCGAAAGTCCCCAAGAGCTCTAGAGGATCGCGAAACTAAAAATGGAAAAGGTCATAGAAAAACAGAAGGAGCTACATAAGGCTCCAAAAATCAAAAAACAGAAATCCCTCACCCGGTCAGCAAGCTGCCGCATCGCATAGCTCAGTTGGGGGGCCTCAAAGCATGCTTCGATGTTTTGATCCCAGCATCTGTAATTTTTTTCAATTAAGTTATGTTGGTTTTTTAGACTGCCAAGTCCTTTAAAGTTGCACACGCAAACAACTAATACGTACCGTAGTAAAATCTGTTCAAAAACGGCGGGCATCGCAGGGTCGATGGGCGGGCGAAGGCCCTCGGCGACGCGCGCCAGAACCTCATCGCCCGGTATTTTATCGTACGGCTCCCTAAATGCATCGGCAAGTTTCGGTATTCGACAAAGTTGGCGAAAAAGACACGGTAAGACTCAGAATGCCCCCCCGGCTCGGCTCACCCTATATCTCGGCTCCCTGTTCATCGACAGGTGTGTAAAGTATATCAAAATACTCGCCAGAGCAAGACACACATTTTGGTATACTTTACACACCTGTAGATGAACAGGGAGCCGAGATCCAGTAGGTGGAGGTCGGCTGGAGGGGTGTCGTTAGCTGGCGTACAGCCAAAAAAATTTTGATACCGAAATTTGAAGCCGAAATTTGCATCTAGGTTTTGGAATCCAGGTGCTCATCGTCAAAATTCCGATTCGAAACTAAAGTCAGGGGGGTATCTGGAGTTCAGCCAAAGACACCCCTCCCCCAAATTCACTAGAGCCTAGGGTTGTTTCTCGGAACAGGCCGAGATTCGGAACATTCGGAACAGCAACCGTTCCGACTGTTCCGAATGTCAGGACGTTCGGATTGTTCGGCGTGAATGTCAGGCGTTCCGAGATTCAGGAACCATTCGAGATTCATATTGTGCCGATTGTTCAGAGATGTCGAACGTTCCGAGATTTCGCTGTTCCGACTGTTCCGAGATTCGGAACAGTCCGAGATTGAGCTGTTCCTAGATTCAAATTTTTTCGCATGTAAATTTCGAAACACGATTGAATTTCGATTCGATTCGAGCCCCAATTCGTTCTCATTTCCTTAATTTCCAGATTCAATATCTAATCATCGACGGAATTAAGTGTTCAGTTGCGCCCACACTGCCGTGTCACGGCAAAATCGAAACAGTTACATGCAATCTACACAATTTACACGAAATCGAAATTTACATGCGAAAAAATTTGAATCTCGGAACAGCTCAATCTCGGACTGTTCCGAATCTCGAAACAGTCGGAACAGCCAAATCTCGGAACGTTCCGAATCTCGGAACAGTCGGAACAATATGAATCTCGGAACAACCGCATCATTTGAATCTCGGAATGTTCCGAATCTCGGAACAGCCGGAACACGCGAATCTCGGAACGTTCCGACCAGTCTTTGTTCCGAAAGTTCCGAATCTCGGTCTGTTCCGAGAAACAACCCTACTAGAGCCTCAGTCAAGCAAATCGAAATTTTTGCACTCGCTAATCATCAGGGCCCGTACCAGATTTCAAAATTTTACTAGGGTAGTAACCGTTTTTTACTACCCCGATTAAAATTGTTACTACCCTGGTTAAAAAAGTTACTACCGGCTAAAATTTTGTTACTAGGGGTCCTAAAAAAGTTACCACCCCGCGGAAAAGTACCGATTTTTAGTCGAAATCAAGCTAATTGCTCCGGAATAAACTAGTGAAGCATCACTACGGCCAGTAAAAAAGTACCCGAACCAGCCAGGGACACGAACCGGCAATTTTAGCTGACAGTGTGGTTAGTGAAACTCCAAATCTATAAAAAACTTCCTAAGAAAGGATAAGCAGTTCTAAGCAGTGCCATCGGCTTCATGGCCATCAAGCTTTTTCCTGGGTATATACCTTGGTGTTATATACGAAATCCAATCGGGTCTTGAGTCTCACCCTGACAAAAAAATATTTGGCGGTATTAGTCTCAAATTATTGACCCTGGCCTCTTTCACAAGCACCATAAAGTTGCCGTAGGAATAACCACTACCAAGATAATAAGTTCCGGCCATGAGTTAAATGCCGAAATATGCAAAAAAAATCGGAACAGGTTTACGAACTGGGTAACTCGATTTTTCATGGATTGGAAAAATAAAAAATCTGGCGGATCGGCCCTGCAGATTCCATCGCTAGGGTTAGATAGAGCATTTTGGTACCCGCGACACGCGCTCCGCGGACGCTTACGCCGCTAAAACAGTTTCGTCGCACCGGTTTTCTAAGATTCGATAAGATTTCCACTCACCAAGTATATTAGTACATCTTTGAACTGAGCGAGAAAACAGTCAAAAGGAATTGAGAATTATAATTTTACGAAGCCGTTGGGACGGGACATTTGCTTTACCAGTACTGAAAATGTTACCACCCTAGTAAAAAAAGTTACATGAAAAAACATTGGTGTATCTTTTTTTACTAGGGTAGTAACTATGTTTATTAGACATTTAATCAAGGAAAATACATATGTATGTGACCTTTGTATTGACAGAGAGACCAGTAGACCGATGACCTATCTTTCATACGAAATCATGTTTAGACCGCTTGGGTGCCCATTGACCGGAATTACAAGCTTACTAAAAACGGGGTTACTACCCCTAGTAACAAAAAAGTGGCACACCATCCCAGAGAAATTTTTTTACTCCGCACCACTCTTTTTCTCGGGTGTAACTTCTTTGATCCCCTAGCCAAAAATTATATCGGGGTAAAAACTTATTTAGCCGGGGTAGTAAACTTTTTGTCGGCGTTCCCTGTCGAGCCTTGTCGGTATTTTTCGTATCTGTCTTTGCAAAAACACTGGTTTGCCTCTCAACAACGATGTGACACCGGCCCCGAACTTTTTTTTTGCGCCTGGAGACCTGTTAAATTGATTTAGAATTGCGCAAAACGTCCCACTCGGGGTCCGTGAATCCAAGTCACGGAGCACTTATCGAGGTAGTAAGGATTATACTACCCTAGTAACTTTTTACTACCCTGGGCCGGGGTAGTAAACGAAATTTGGTACCAGCCCAGATTCCCATTGCGGTTCCTTTCTCATAAGCTCCTCATTGTCAAAAAACTTCCTTGACGGGCCAGCGCATCTCGTTCGAACTCACTTGCGTGTCAGCAATTGCCACAAAATTATCCCGAAACTGTAGATGTCGTCCTTGAACCCGCCACTGCCAATGCCGCGCTGAAAAACGCCAGTTTTTTTGGACCGCATCCAGCCCTCCCGTTTTCAGAGAGAATGGCAACTTCACTATTAGCGGACTACATGTCGTAATCTACCTCTAAGATACCCAATTTAACACCTTTTCAATGCCTTGCCCGTCCCATGGTAACCATCAAGCAAAGGTACCTGTGGTGCGTGGTAGCGCGGTGTGTAGGAGCGCCGCGTCGACGCCTGCTCCTGGGACTGCGCCCAATTAGACACCTCGCGCGAACTCGCGCAATCCCGCGCCGACCCGAAATCACACACCCGGATGCTGAGTCGCTTGTATTTCATCAGGATACTGAAAGAATCGTTTTTCTCAATAATTCCGCTTTTTTGTGGTTTTCATATCTCTCACTCTCGCTCTCTCGCTCTCTCTCTCTCTCTCTCGCTTACTTCTGCGGCTTCAGGTCGCCGTGGACAATTTGTTGGTCCTGGAGGAAGCTGAGCACGGATGCCAGCTGGGTGCACCAATGGATAATATGGCGGTGGTTGTACACCGGGAAAATGAGGCGAGCGTTCTCGAAGACTGGGGGGTCAAGAACTGAAAAAAATATTTGGTGGATTTCGATGTTGCGCTCAAACTCGCCGAAAAGAAAAAGGCGCTACGACGAGTCACGGGCACGTCGCGTTCCACTATTTTACCAAATTCCAAATGCCAAAAACCTACTGTCAGCGAGGGTGCCCTCGGCGTGGTACTCCATCACAAAGCCTCCGTCCGGCACGCATCCCATCACCTTGAAAATCGACAGTCTCTCTGTCAAGGAAGCCAAAAGAGGGAAAGAGAGAGGGAGAGAGGGAGAGAGGAGAGAGAGCGAGAGAGAAACAGAGAAAGAGAAAGAGAGGGAGAGCGAGCGAGAGAGAGAGCGAAAGAGAGAGAGAGAGAGATAGTGAGAGAAAATGAGAGTGATCGTGTATTAGAAAGACGCACCTGCACAATGTTTTGATGTTTTCCAGCCAGGCGTCTCAGGAAGTTCAGCTCGCGCGTCAGATTCCTTGCCTGGCCCAACTTCACCGCGAACAACCGCCTAACGGACGTCTATTTTGACGAATTTTTAATTCATAGAATAGCGACATCGGCTAGCAGCGATTCTTATGGAAGAGGTGTCGGCATCAATCCGAGATTATTGGGGACCGAAACGCACCTATCCCCATGCTTTAGCCGATACAGCATCACGGTCCCGAAGCCACCTGAAGCCACTTTTTCGACCGGCTCGATGTCTTGATCGCCGTATTGTCGGAAGGCGTATACCGTCTGCGATGAGCTCGTTGCCATGCTTCCCCTTACGCTTCTGAATTTTGAATCAATGAGGCAGCAAAAGAACAAGAAATTAGTCAAAATTCAGGACTCAAAAATTCATCAACATAAATTTTTGAAGTTTCAAAAAAAACCCGATGGAATTTGGGGCAAAATCTTGAAAATGCTAAATTTCTACTTCGAGTTCGGGACTCAAAAGGACTTTAAAAGACAGCGAGCATCGCCCTTTCCAACGACCACTACGCGACACTCCAAATGACGCAAGCAACGTTTTCGCCCAAACGCCAGAAAACCGCAGTTTACAAAATCACTTTTTACACCTGTTATTTGGAGTGCTGTCCAGGTGTCGAGGCCCAATCGTCTGAAGCGTGATTTTTCCGGTTACTCGATTTAAAAACGGCTTTAGTTGACGCTTTGGAAGTTAAAAATAGCCTTGGGTGCGGCCAGTCATTAGAAAGGGGTTTTTCTGAAGCATTTCAGGTCATTTGCAGATCGCCAAATTCGGTAAAAAAACTCGCTAATTTATGAAATGAAAAAATATGTCTCGATTTACGAAAACAAGCGAAAATGGCTATGCACCGCCGATGGGGCTTTATCACACCGTCACGATCACGGCGGGGCGCGGCCATTTTCTTGTCCAACAAAATGGACGCCGCCAGGTCGGGATCGATGCGTCTTTTAGGGGGCTTTGTGGTCTCGGGACCTAGCTGAAGTAAGATTACTACCCATATTTTTACGCAATATTAGAGACGAGTCCCACTCTTCTATTTATAAAACTGAAAAGGCTGACTAAAAATGACAAAAACAGCGTAAAAAGGCAAAATTTATGTAAACTGCCTGAAAACGATGAAAGTAAAACAAACGTAAGCATTGCAAATCATTTATTCGACAGTAATCCAAGCGGAAATTGCTTTATTCGATTACCAAGATAAATGCACAGTACCAGAAGAAGCAGATAGATAGCAAAAAGGTGCAAGAAAGTAAACAGCTTCTATAATTGCTGCGTGATCGAAGCGGCGAGAGAGCAGGGCGCGACGAGAGACAGCGGAAAGCGCAGCAGATTCCGGAAGTCAGGACCGAACCTTAAAAATATCGATAGACGTTGTCAGGTGGAGAACGAGGGAGAGAGAGAGAGGATATAAAGAAGAGAGAGAGCCAGAAGGAGAGCGAGAGAAAGAGAGAATGAGAGAGCCAGAGAGTGGGAGATAGAGAGAGACAGTGAGAGCAAGAGCGAGAGAGAGATCGAGAGAGAGCCAGAAGGAGAGAGAGAGTGAGAGAAAGAGAGAGAGAGAGCCAAACAGTGGGAGATAGAGAGAGACAGTGATAGCGAGAGAAAGTGAGAGCGAGAGCGAAGGAGATCGAGAGAGATAGAGAGCTAGAAGGAGAGGGAGGGCGAGAGAGAGCCAGAGAGTGAGAGAGGGAGAGAGAGCGAGAGATAGAGAGAGACAGAGAAAATCCCTACCTCAAATTCACCAGCCACCCGGCCGCGGTATCAGTTCCACGTCCCAATAGGCCTTCCTCGCCGCCGGGTCGTCTAAAAGGTAGCTTAGGCTTAGCTTAGGCTCTGCTTAGGCTTGGCTTAGGCTTAGGTCTAGACTTAGGCTTAGGCTAGGTTATGTAAGGCCCCGACTTTTCGCGGGGTCAGGTACGCTAGCAGAGATTCTTTGGGGCACTAAAGGGAGAGTGACAGTAGATAACAACTCACACTTCCACTTCGGGAAGTCGAATGGGTGTCCTATGGGTCCCTTCATAAACGGGTTGCCGACCCACACCATCATCTTCTCGGCCCACCATCCGCCCACCCCGTCGGGCACCACCCCCGGCTTCAGTGTCTCGTTGACGAGAGCCTCCATTGTGGGCGCGACTAGTTTGTACAACATCATAATGTCGGAATTCAGAATGTCGAAATTTGCTAACTTCGAAATTTCATAATGTCGAAGTTCAAAATGTCTACATTTTTTTTGTATCGGATTCGGAAGTTTTCCGGGAAAGTTAGCTTATGTAATTTTGGTTCTGAGCTGTTAGCAGGGGGAGGGGGGAAGATTTTTAGCGGGGGGAACTGACTTTTTTCGTATGATTCTCTACGGCCCTATAACAAAATATAAGCCATTTTATAGCATTTTACATAGTTTTTGCATAGAAAAACGATACAGAAATGACAAAAAAGTTCGAAATTTTTGATTTTTGCACAAAAATGTAGGAAAAATCGCGAAGAACGGTCAAAATTTGCGAATTTTCTAAATTTTCAAAGGATTTAAAAAATCTAGCAGCTACCGAAAAAAACCCAAAAAATACATAAAATAAAATCAACAGGTAGGTCAGGTATAGGCGCAGAAACAAAAAAAATCTCCTCCCGCCCCCGGCTAACAGTCCAGAAACGTAAATGTCAACCTTCTGAAATCTCGACATTCTGAATTTCCACATTCTGAATTTCGACCTTCTGAATTTCCACATTCTGGATTTCGGCATTCTGAATTTCCACATTCTGAATATCGACATTCTGGATTTCGGTATTTTGAAACTAACCCATTTTGTACGTCTCGAGCGCAAGGTGCCCGAGCACCACCATGTCGTCCGGCATCTCGAGCAGGAAATCGCTGGTGAACCACGTGGCGTGATACGCGTCGATGTGGAAGACAACCACGCGGAAAAGCGCAATGTCCTGCTCGCGACAGGCCCGTTTCCAGACTTCGGCCACCCTGTCGAGTCGAGCGCGTCGGGTGGGGAGCGGCACGTCCGGGCCCTTGACGCAGATGTAGTAGCCGAGGCGGTGGAACTGGATGTAGCGCGTCTCGTATTTGTCGATGGGCACGTCGGCGATGCTAGATTGCAGGTGGTTAGGAAAGCAATTTTCAAAGAGCTCTGAATACATTTTTGTATATTGTTAGTTCTTTTGCAAGCATGATCAGAATGTTTTGAGCAAGATAAAACTATTTTTCACTAGAAAAACCATTTAAAAAATTCGAACAATTTACAAAGAAGAAAACATGGGCAAAAACGGCCATTTTTGCTAAAAAACTCGATATTATTGTATTTTTTTAATAAAAATTTGTAAATTTTATGCGTTTAGAAACAATAAAAAACAGTTTAAAAACACTTGCGCTATTCAGATTCAAAAATCGGCTCCAAAGAATAAATTTTCTTCCTTCCGCGATAAAGCCTTTCCCCCGATAATGCCAAAGAACCAAAGGAACACGAAAACACTTCTATTACGTTAGTTGTTCCACCCCCCCCCCGATAAGGCAAAAGCACCCAAACGCTTTTCCAACCCCGGGAAATCCTTTTTTCCACCGAAGAAAATTTCATTCCATTACCTCTCAATGGCCATCTTGCCCATGAACCCCTCCGGGTCGTCGGCCATCTCCTTCGCCAGTTTCACCAGAAGTCCGGCGGCCTCTGCGGGCAGCTTGAAGCTCAGCACCCCGATCAGCCGTGTCCCCTTCTTCACCGGGCACGTCGTACGGACAGATGCCGTTCCCGCCTCGAATTGGCAGAAGACGTGGGAGCCCGAGGTGTCGATCCCATCCTCCTCGACGCCGTCGGTGATCAGCGCCGTCTTGAGCGTCTCTTCAATGTTGTGGAACCTGTCAAATTTGATTGATAGCGGTAATCCTTATTTATCTTCCAAAACGTCATACTAATATCTAATACCTTTTAATAGTGTTTTTCCGGATCTTCTCGTTTAACGGGGGGGGGGGGGTCGGGGTCTTTTTGGGCTACATTTTCCACTTAATAAAGTAGTGTATTTTATAGTGTACTTTTATGTTTTCAATGCCAGAAAGCCCTAGAACAAAGTTAAAATTTTAGAAATTCGCAAATCTTGAGATTTTGGCCATTTTTCCTACATTTTTGAATTTTTGACAAATTTCCCAAATTTATATATTTATTTTTTGAAATTTTTACATTGAAAAAATTGAAAAAGACTATAAAAATTATTTATATTTCGTTAGAGGGATCAATTCAATCGAAGATCAATGTATTCGTTTCGTTATAATTCCCCCCCCCGTTAAGTGAGAAGAACCATTTTTAAGCGATTTTAATTTTGGTGCGTCGATGTTAGCGGGGGAGCAAGACCGAACCTATGCTGGAGGCCCTCTTCAGTCAATCCGGCCTGACCGCAGGCAGCGGCGATGTACACCGTCTCCCTGCCGTCTTCCGGGTCGCAGCGTCCGAGGACCCGAAGGTCCAACACCTCCGGGCCGGCATGTGTATTTTTTTCTTCGTCCTCCTCGATCACGATGGGCCGTCGATCGGGGATAGGTTGAGGAGCAGACCTTGGGAACAGGTAGTAGGCGAGCAGGACGATGACGCCTGAAAATTCAGCGTAAGATTTTGCGGTTCTGGACTGTTAGCGGGGGCGGGGGTTAGCGGGGCAAGTTTTTTCTGGTAGGACTCCAGATAAGCCTTGCGCCCCAGCTGGTATATTTCGCTTCCGTTCATCTACAGGTTTGTAAAGTATACCAAAATACTCGCCAGAGCAAGACAAACATTTTGGTATACTTTACACACCTGTAGATGAACAGGGAGCCGAGATACGGTAGGTGGGGGTCGGCTGGGCGGGGGTATCTGGAGTTTAGCCAATTTTTTTCTTGGTATGGCTCCAGATAAACCGCTCCCAGCCCGCACCCGACTTATGTATCTCCGCATCCTGTTCATCTACAGGTGTTGAAAGTATAACAAAATGTTCGTCTTGCTGTGGCGAGTTTTTTGGTATGCTTTACACACCTGTAGATGAACAGGGAGCCGAGATACGGTAGATGAGGGTCGGCTAGGGGGGTTATCTGGAGTTCAGCCAAATATTTTTGCTAACTTTCTAGCAATCAAAAACCACCAAAAACTATAAAAATACAGAATATATTCCACGTACCCTCTGCTAGGAATCTCGCTCCCCGCTAACATTCCAGAACTACAAAACGTACCGCCAAAGAACAGGGCATAGTTGAGGGACAAACTCCCGGCGATCATCAGCCAGCCAGCCATCTGGCCGATGTGTAAAATAAAGCGGATTTCTTCGGAGTGCCATTCAGAGACGTTTATTCAGGTTCAACAGTCAAAAGTAGATATGCTTATACAGCTTCTGCATTGAGTAGCGTTGCGTAGCCGCTACGCGGAAATCGGCAATTTCGGTACGGGGGGTGCGATTCCTTAAGGGACAACACTGAACAGTTCCCTGTAGCGGCGATTATGCAGCTTTTTGTGGAACCCTCTAGGACTTAAGCCCACGTGCCTGATTCCATTGAGACCGACCTTTCCAAAACCCATTTATTCAATCCCGATCGTTTGCGAAAAAGCAGCACATGGATGAAGGCAAAAACACATGGGAGGATTCGGTATTCGGTCAGCTGCATCATTATTGTGGGTGTGGACGGTGACCGGGTAGAAGTTGTGGCAAAGAAGGTAGATGAGGGCCTTCACTTCAGGATCGATATCGACTGAGCATTTCTTTCTGAAACGGCGATTCAACGTTGATGTCATGAGCGTTTATTACCATACACACTCTCTCTCGCTCTCTCTCTCTTTCTCTCTCTCTCTCTCTCTCTCTCTCTCGCTCTCTCTCTCTCTCTCTCTCTCTCTTTTCTCTATCTCGTTTCTTCTTCTACTTTTTGAATACCGCTTATGCGTTGACAATCTTCCGGTTGGCTTGCCTCGCGCCGTCTGGCCCAACCTCATCCGGGTGGGAGCATGCCTGAAAAAATAGGGGTGGTTCTGATTCGGTACCGGGGGAGCAGAATCCCTAGTCCCAAATCCCGTTTTCTAGTGCATTTTTATCGGGTTTTATGGCATTTTGTAGACGGAAAAATTCTAACAGTGTTAGAGAATTCAAAAACTCTGACTTTTGTGACCGTTTTTGGTCATTTGCATACATATTGACAAAAACTCCGTTAGTTCCGGATCAAAAGCATATATCTATCTATCTATACCCAAAGACGGCCGGAAAAGCTACATAAAAAGCGCGCATCTCCTCATTGGGAGCCGGCGGAGTGAGAAGTCGATGCTAGCTCCCCCCGCTCACCGCCTAGTACCAACGCTTCAAGGGCAGGAATACACACCACTGTCAGCTTGTCGATGACCTCCTCCGCCAGCGAGACCAGATACTCCTCAATAGCTTCCGGGCCGCGGTAGTTGCCCTCAAACTCGAGCGAGTGCACCCACCCGTAGACGTACTGCTCGAAGCTCGGCTCCGGCGGGTACATTAGCACGTCCGGGAAGCGATCTTGCCAGTAGTGGGTGGCGACGAGGTTCCGCAGTTGCTCATCGCTTGTCCTGCCGGGAACCATCACGTCAGGATACGCCTCGAATTTCTGCAACGAGGTTTTTCGTGTTCAGCAGGGGCGGGGGGGAGGGGTTGGGGAGAAGCGGTTGCCGTATCTCGACTCCCTGTTCATCTACAGGGTGTGTAAGGTATACCAAAATGTTCGCCTTGCGCTGGCGAGTATCTTGGTATACTATACTCACCTGTGGATGAACAGGGAGCCGAGATACGGTAGGTGGGGTAAACTGAACCACAGCCAAAAGTTTAGCATTTTTTTAAGATTGCCTAGCAATCAAAAACCAAGAATAGGGCTGTAAAGGAATTAATCTTCACCACACCAAACGGACAACACCTGCAACAACGACGAGATCGACATGCTGAGCGTTATAGCGAATCCGCGTGCCAGACGGAGGCACACACGTTTCAGCAGGTCCAGCGTGACGGCCTTGTTGGCGATCCCATCTTTCACAATGCTTGTCTCTTCCTCCAGCACCTTCTCCGTGATCTCGTCCGGGTAGGGGGCCATCAATTTGCAATTCTTGACGGCCATGATCGCGATCATGCTCTCCAGCGTTCGGCTATATTCGACAGGTGTCGTTTTTAGAATATCGCGGTCTGGATCCTCATCCTCGTAGCTGTTCTTCCGCTGAGGCATCAGCTGGTAGACGAGGAGAAGGAAAAGTCCTAAAAATAAAATCTCTAAAATCTGTCCGTAAGATACCTCCAAGAAGGATAGCATAGCCCAGGTCGAAGTCGGCGTCGACGTCGTCGCTATCGGCTCGGAAAGTGTATCAAAATAGCGGGGGGGGGAGGTGTTCGCTCTGGCTTGAAGCTCCGTTTTGTTCTAATACTTTTATGGCTTCTTAAGCAGTTTATAAGTATAGAAAGTTGGCAAAAAAATTGAAAAGCGTCAAAAAATGGCCAAAACCAGGTTAAAAATTTCAATTGTTTTTGATGATTTGGTAATTGGTGGGAAAACGAAGCGTACCCCATGGCCATAACGGAGTGTTTGAGCACGAGGATGAGCAGCAGGGTCAGCATGCGGCCAAAAAAAAACGGTGGCGAATGGCATGTAGACAGCTTCCGTTTAGAGCCGGCATTTTCAAGAAATATATTCTTAATTCAAAATTTGGATGCAAAATTTCGGCTTCACTTGAAATTCAAAAATTTTCCCAAAAAATATTTATTCAATCCCATTTTTTGCGGGAAAACACATGGGAGGACTTGGTAATCGGTCAGATGCATCATTTTGGGCCGTAGTGGCAGGTGACCGGCTAGGAGTTGTGGAAGAGAACGTAGATGAGGGCCCGGACTGCAGCATTCCTAGTGCTGCATCGGAAATGGATCGTCCTGAAATCTGGACATATCTTTTTATCTTTTTTTTTGTATTATATTTTTTGGAGGCTAACCGATTTGGATTTTGATATTGATCAGATTCATCGCTTACCCCAAGGGCGTTGACCATGTCCAGCTGAGCTTGCGACGGGCCGTCTGGTCCAAACTTGCCCCGGCCGGCGCATGCCTGGAACATGTTCGTTTTTTCAGGTAGCTATGCGATTACGCCACCTAACCGTAAAAAGATAAACCAGTGAATTGTTTGCTGAATTTCCCAAGTAGCACCCAGCTTTGTATCTGACTCCCAAATTGTTCATGGCAAAAGTATGCTGAAGAAATTGTCTTGTCGAAGGTATTTTTATATATCTTAAAAACCTGTGGTAGAATTGTGAGTTTGTCATTAGGTGGGGTCATTGATAAAATCAACATGAGTCACCAGCCACAAGGTGGGGGGTTGATCTTACATCTATATTCTTATTAAAATTAGAGCCTCAAAGTCATGTGAAAACAAAACTGAGAGCCCACCTCAACTACCCTCCTCACATCCTTTGGGTCACAGGTTTGAAGGTGACTGCTCAATCCTGTTCATACCCTGTTGAGGTTGTTCTTCCTCAGCCATGGTAGCCTGGCCCACTAAAAAGACACGTCATCTGTCCATTATATCGCCATCAATCCTCCTGTAATTGGCAGAGCTCCGGACGAGATGAGACGGTGCAGCAGCACTCCAGTGGCATCACGACGACGCGGTCAAACCAGGTCTCAAAACTGCAGAGATCAGATGAAACAAACAATTAACAGAGTTTTTTACCTAGTGCGACATGCAAGAAGGCCTTTGAGAGGTCCATAACTGAGTGGCCTTATGATGTTTTCCTTAACAGAGTTGTTCTGCCTGAATATGTTCTTTTTTCTCAACAGAATTGACTTAGAGTTTGAGTTTCGAATGATCTATCAGGTGGGGCGATATCAAACAGAGCCCTAGAATATGAGTATTTTTGGTTCACTTATACAATTCAGATGAACAGGATTAGATATGGTATCTGTACTGGCCTGGGTGGTATCTGGAGTCAAACATGGCTGAGATTTTGTTATAAGGCCGTGGAGAATCACTAGGAAATCTTGACAACATTAACTAGA
>CATQJA010000085.1:0-25921 GCA_958295435.1 Mesorhabditis spiculigera
AAGTCGCACCCCAAGTCTAAGCTAACAAGCGGCGGGTGCTTCCAAGCTCTAAGCTCTAAGCCTAAGCCCCGGCCAAGCCTAAGCCCGAGCGCTAGCCTAAGCCTAGCCTTTTTTTTTTTAAACTTAAACCTAAGCCCAAGCCTAAGTCTTTTTTAAGCATCCAGTTTAGCATCTTGGAAAAAATGTGGAACTAAACACCCCTCCCCCCGATGATGCATAAGAACCGTTTATTTCGCCATTTATCGTCAAAATTGAACCGTACTGTCCCAATAAACTAATTAACATTAAAATAAATTAAATTAAATCAAAATAACAAGGTTTTTTTGAAAAACGAACCGAATCTCCTCCGTGCTAACACTGCCAGGCAGACCACGAATGAAGACGGTATGCTTCGATTCGGGCACATCCTCCTCGTTGATGCGCTGGTGGTAACCGCCTCCGCGGCCGCCGCCATCACCTCCGTAGCTCCGATTCTGATAGCTGCCCCCGTTGTCGTAGTTGTTGTACGACATTTTCAGCGAGTTCGGCAAGTTCGACAAGTAAAAACAGTCGCCGGTCAAGATTTACCTGAAAAGGAAGAGTTCGGAATGATTTTTGAGGCCCAGGCAACTTCATAAAATTGAGAACGGCGGTCAGAAAAAATGCGACGAAACTATAGAATCACTCTTTTGCAGAATATTTTAAAAAGCTTGGCAATACTAAATATATTAATCCGAAAGTTATACAAGGCTTCACGTTTCTGGAAACGCAGAATCACTAGGAGACTAGCGTTATCAGGGTACACGGCTCGTAAGCCGGATCCAAAGAGCTTGGCGGGAAGATACAGTTCTTCTGCGGAAAGTTTAAGGACGCCGTGAAAAATACATTTTAAAAGGCTTCACACGAGCAACATTCACACTCAAAAGCAAGTCTCAAAAATAACGCGTTGAAAACGCAATTTCAGTGTTATTTCTGACCTTCACTAGACTAGAAACTACATTAAAATGAGGTACAGGAATAGGCTCCACAAATATACCCGGAAATCGACAGAAAATCGAAACACAGGGCCATTTTAGCAAAGCAGTTCCCGTAAGCCACGGTAACCAGGAGCAACCATTATGAATTCAGGTAATTCAGGCGCTAAAAGGATAAAATAAAGCAACAGGTGAATCGTAAAAGCCAGCGCCGGGAGAGGGGTTATTGTATTAATTAATCGAGGCCAGAAATTGGAGCTGCACCGAAATGGGAGAAGGAAAATAAATGTTTGAGTGTGGCGGGGCCGGGTGCCTCGGAACGTGGACAATCGATTCTACGCGGGGAGGGCAGAACGGAGGGAGAGAGAGAGAGGGGCGAATGAGAGGGGCAGTTAGGCTACTGCAACACCGCAGGCCATTTGTGGATAGCAGATAGCAGCTCAGGTAGTCGATTGATACTGATAGTAATACTATACTCACGAACGACACTAATGGTAATAACACACTAATAGTTGACCAGGTGCCTGACCTGACCTGACCTAGTTTGGCTAAAAATCTAGAAAACAAAGGAAGAACGAAGAATCTCCGGTACTGGACTGTTAGCGAGGGGGGATTGCATGGCATCGACCATCCACGAGCTGTCCGAGGATGAGGAGGAAGGCGAGCAGCAAACTTGGTACTACACTGCCAGCGGGAGGATTTCATCGCCTCCGCCATCAGGCCCAATCCGCCCGAGGAGGAAGAGGAGGAGGAGGCAGGCGAGTAGCAACCTGGTGCTAGATTGTTAGCGGTGGGGGGTTTTAGCGGGGGCCAAAACCAAATTTTTCCCAGTAGTCCCGTATGGCGCTATAACGAAGGACACACAATTATTAGCATTTTGAACCTTTTTTAAATTTAAAGTGGTCATAAAAAATATTTTTGAAACTTTTCGTAAGTATTTCGTAATTTTGGAAAATGAAAAAGCACGTAAAAGGGCAAAACTGTGGTTTTCGATTTCTGTTAGCTTCTAGCAATTATAAGCTGCCAAATACCCAATAAAAATACCTTCCATATTGTTAACCAGCAAAACTGCAAAAAATAGTTGCCGTCCTCTCACCAACCCCCCGCTAATAGTCCAGTACCAACTTAACCATGTTACAAGGTAAGATTAAATATGTAGTAACTTTCAGTAACTTATCAGAATTCATAGTTAATAGACCCTTGAAAATGTAGAACTGACACGGCAAAAGCATTATAATTGTGAATTCGTTTTTATAAACAGAACGATTCAAGTTAAGTTTTATTTCAACGGCAACAAAGAAACAACAAATGCAACAACAAATACCCGTAAAATAAAAAAAAAACACACGCGCAACAAGTTGACCAAAATAGCAATCTCTATTTGCTTTCTATTCGACGTTCTTGCGCCGCTTCAGCTCCTCGATCTCGCGCTTCATCTCCCGGTTCTCGTAGCTGAGCTGGCCGAGCAGCTGAAAAACATACGTTTCAGTTTTCAAAAACGAACGAACCTCTTTCTGCGCCTCTCGTTTTTTATCCGGTTCATCGGGAGTCTGAAACTTATATACAGCTCATAATTTTTGAATATACCTTCAATCTCTCTTCCGCTTTCCTTTCCGCTTCTGCGAGCTTCATCTGCAGTTCGCCAATCTCTTGGTCACGCTTCACAATCTGTTTTCGGAGAGCCTCATTTTCTTCGAGTAGATGGAGGTTCTGAAGCAAGAGGTTACGGTTCATTCTTGTATCAATTTTCATACCTGTGTTTGCAACAAGCTTTCAAGACCCGACGATGAGCTCCGATTGTCGGTTTCTGAAACAAAAAAGTGAAGCAATTGGAAGCTCGATCTTACCAGCTGCTTCACGCTTGATTCTTTTCCGAAGGCTGGTTGTTGTGTCTGGCGTTGGGGCCGGGTCTAGTGACTAAACGTAACAAAATCTTGAAAATCACAAAAATGAAAATACTTATATAGAAATTTCGGTACTGGACTGTTATCAGGGGGGTTTAGTAAGGGAAACAACCTTTTTATACAATTCGATGCGATTCGATGAACCTTTTTATACAATTCGATGCGGCTCTACACAAATTTTTAGAGCATTTTTGTTACAGTTTTCAGATCAATGCGGATAAAAAAATCTGTATTTCGTTGAAAATCTTAGACGTTTTGGTAAAAATGTATCAAAAACGTTAACTTTCTAGTTATCAAAAACGGCTAAGAACGCTATGAAAATTCATAATTTTTTATCAACAGGTCTAGGCAGCAAAAAAAAAGAAAAATGAATTTCCTATCTGTCAAAATCCCCCCCCGGTAACAGCACAGTGCCGAAATTTCGATAATTTCAAAGCTCACCTGATCGTTGAAAGATTGATCCTGATCATAGTGAGATGCCGTTTCGTCATAGGTCAGATTGTCAGCGTCAAGCTCTGAAAAAGTCGCCATGCTGTTATTTTTAGCAAATAAGTTGCATTGTAAATTTTGTAAATGTATACAATGCAGTACCTTCATCTTCATGCGTCTCATCATAGGCGCGCTTTGCGGCTGAAGCCTTCACGAGCCGCTGCGACCTTCGCGTGGGCTGAGCGGTGGAATCCTAAATTTTTTCGTATAAATTTCTTTAAAAACGAACGGTTTCCGCCCTATCTTCCTCATCATCGGTCAATTCTCCATAGTGCTCGTCCTCCCCGGAATCGTCTCCATCTCCATCTCCCTCTCCTCTCCGGTCATTTCGCATGCATTCCAGCGCGTATTTCAGCTGGTCGTCCTGCAGCGGGAAGCACTCTTTTGCACCTTGCATCAATTTTTTGTAGTAATCTGGGGAAGGGGGGAGAAGAGGGGCTCTGGAAGTGAAATTTTCAGGACTAAAACGTGTTGGACAAACCTGGTATTTACTGCCGTTCCCTTCGATTCATGCATGGATTCCTGGTGCCGGAGGATATGCCGAGGGGCCCGGCCGCGAAATTTGCACACTAAATTAAATATTTAAATAAGTTTAATGTTTATTTTAGATAATTGGACAATTAAATAATCTTCACGTTTGCATTTTTTTCATCTTCACCAAATCACAAATTCTCATGGTGACAGTTCCGCCTTTTCAAGATGTGACCAGCTACAGTAAAGTAATAGTAAGTGTTTTAATAATCTTTTTAGCAAATTTAAACATATTTTAATTAGAAAAACAATAAAAAAACTCTTACACACTTTTCATTTCAAATTTTCATCCAAAAATTGGTATTTTTCGTGCTTTTAATCAAAATTTGTGTCGATTCATCTATATATAAAAATGGCCCCTTCAAAGTTAGTTCCGTCGATAATGCGACAAAAAAACCAGTTTTTAATGCTTATTTTGCATAATTTGCCAAATACACAATTTACATATTACATTTCCGCTTTAATATTCTCGAAAGTTGAAACTCACGAGAGCATTTCCAGGGCCGTCCTCCAAAATGAGTGGTAACGTGGCGCAGAAGCGCCGATCCGGCTTGCGCTAAGATACGCTTGCCGCACTTCTGAATATGGTAGCATTTCTTTTTCGATTAAGTTATTAATTACCCTGCACTGATTTTCGATGGGCTCTTCGTCCAGCCATTCACGCTGCAGCGTTTGGTTCCGGATGCTGGCCACATTTTTCTTGATCTCCTCGGTCTGGAGCGGGAATCCGAGGCACGCCGTCTTCACCAACGCGTCGAAGTACTCGGGGGTGCTGGAAACAAAAAAATAACGATAGAAATGAGGCGGAAATATATTGATATCCGTTTTAACGAAATTTTTGAAATTCCGAAATTGGTTCTTTCGCATTCTTTGGGGATAAATTTTTTCCTATAAGCCCGGTTCTTGATTGGTTTTTGGCAAAATTTAACTAACTATTGACTGGAAAACAACAAAGAAACTTCCCAATTTTTTTTAGTTGAGAACTGGCCAGAAATCTGCCATTTTGGGTCGAAAAGTCGGTAATTTTCGTAGTTTTAATCAAAAGTTGTAGGGTTTTTACGCTTAAAACAGTACAAAAAGCCATGAAACCGTTCCGCTGTTTCTATTTGGAAGATCGAATCCTAGAAATGTACGTAAACTTACGACATGTCAATAACCGTGCCGTCGCCGCCGTGGTGACGTTTCTGATGGCGCAGGACGCTTCCTCGTTGGGCGGCACACTGCTTGCATACTGAAAAAAAAAAAATTGTAAAGGCGAATTTTTCATAATAATAATAATAGTAATAAAGACTAACCTGAGCACTGGAATCGATTCCAAGGCAAGTGCGACATCGAGTGCCAGACGATTCTTTGAGAGCTCCTGAAGGGTTCGAGTCCCGGCGCCACGACGAACTTGCAGTGCTAAAAAAACTTTTATGAAAAATGAAAATACCTGAAACTTGAAATCCTTCAAAAGAAAATACAAACCTCGCAAACATTTTTCTTGGCCGTGGGAGCAGGAGAGTCAGCTGATGGCGGCGTTACCGAGGCGGACAAGATTCTGGTTGGCGACAGGACCCCTTTGGTCATCTTGCGCTTGCCCGTCATACGCATTTTGCCTAAAAGCGGATGGAATTTGATAAAATTTGGGGTAAAACTCTCTTGGAAACGGAAAATTGGTCAAATTACCAGCTATCGAATGTTTTTCATAGTTTTTACTTATTTCTAGGCCATTATCATGGTTTATCTAACATTTTTCGGAAGTTGAAGTTCTAAACTTGATGTTTCTTAATAAGAAGACAACAAGGGAATCAGATCAATCTGATAAGATTTTCGTAGGACGCCCCGCCGCACCAAGTCGTTTCTCGCCGAATTTCGTGGCGTGTATCACGGGCCCGCGGATTCAAAAACGTCCACCTGGCCGCCGCCGCACCATTGGCGCCGTTGCCGTTCAAGGATTCGAAAAACCGGCGGAAACCTAGTGATAAACTAAATTACTGCTTGTCATTATCATACGATTATTACTGCTTGTCATTGTTACGGAAACATTTTGGGAACTAAATGAAAGGGCTTTCAGGAAGTAAAGCGAAAAACTACTTTTCTGTATTTCGTTTTTTCAGAATTTCGATGAGGAAATAATAGATTGTCTAAAATTTGCGATTCTGAAAAACGTTTGATGCTCTAAAATCCCCGTGAAAGTACCCCCATCGTAAATTCCGTGGGTCCGTAATTCCGTAAGACCGTAAGTTGGTGTGTTTCGTTTAGTTTTTTCGGTATTCGCAAATATCTGCGATCATAAGGAATTTTTGCATTGCGGTTTCAACTATTGATCACATTTCGACTATTTCTAGCGTTTAAGTGGATCAGTGACAGGAATTGATACTCTGGCCTAGCCCAAAAGTTCATGAATCTCAGATCATTTCTCAATCTCATGCTCTATCTTTCATACACAGCTCAGATCAGGCTCAAACCAAGCTACGGACGATTCTCCGACTTTTTCCTTTGTCAAGCTTGCGAGAGATCCCCTACTGTTTGACCAAATCTCCTTCCCAGGAGCAGAGAATTTGCCAAATTAGTCATTGACCGGACTACACTCAACTCGGAAAACCTCTAGTTTCCACCTAGTTTTCATCACATTTCCCAAAACCAAGCAGCTTTTCTTCTCTTTTTTTAGACCAGGATATTTGCCGAATTAGTCATTTAGTCGGAGGTGTACTACTACACTCTTTGATCGAGTCACCGTTGACCTTCAACTTGTCCAAAGGCCGCCACGGCGAGCAAAACTTGGGCTCCCCAAAAATTGAGAGCGATTTTTGTGCTCGTGCGTTTGGCAAATAACGGGTACACCCGAAAGGCGGGCGCAAAACAGGCGGGGAGCGGAAATTGAGGATAAATAGGTGGGGGAATCCGGGTACTCGGCTACTCTCCGGAAACAACGATCTGCAAACCAAACCAGCGCGATGAGATTGATTATTTTGCTCGCGCTTATTGGAGTATCACTCGCTATTAAATGCCAGATCACGATGAAGGATGAGCAGCCGTTGGATACGGTGGGTATTAGAGTCTGACTTACATCGGGTAACACTCCGGTCAACTCCAGATGACCCCGACGTTTGTATCTTGGTTTTGTATCGTTCAAGGCTGTAAAGTATAACAGAATGTTTGTCTTGTTCAGGAGAGTGTTTTGGTATACTTTACATCCCTGTAGGATAAAAAATTGCCAGGATGCAATAGGTTTGGGCTCACTTGAAACGTTAAAAGTTCAGAATGATTATCCATTATCAAATGAAATGTAAAATTATTATTATAATAAACCTGATTCGAGTTTCAAAAAACGCTGTTTGTTTTGTAGGGGTAGCTTTTGCGCAATTTCGTGGTAAAAACTAGAGTCTGGTCATTGAATTTATCCGAAATCCCAAACCAACCTTTTCCTGTACAGGGTGCGGAGAAAGTTTTGGGTGGCAGAATTAGATATGTTTTCTCAGATTGCGTGCTCCAACATGGGTTTTTTTGAATGGGAGATTAAAAAATGGCGACTTGAGAAACACTAAGCACCAACAGATCAACAAATTTTTTGAAATTTTCGGGAGCAAATGGACTGAAAGCGTCGCGCTAAAATCATCTTCGGCACGCAGCGCTATTGCTGCTTTTACCGTATGCCCTGTGTAACATTCTCGACCAAAATTGACGAAATTTGGTCAAGGTATTGCCAATCCTATACCCTATCACCCCACAAAATTACAAAGTATTTGGATTTAAATGCAAATAGTTCTGACGCTTTTAATTCTGAGAAATTCCCCTATCGGCATGGGAAACCGCTGCGAAGCTGGCGAGCTTACAGCCCATAAACCGCGAAGCACCACATTAATGATAGGTTAGGCATATGAATATTGTAAATCAGGAGTTTTGACGTCCAAATTTGGGGAAAAGACATTAAGACAACTCCAGGCTGGGCTTCACGAAAAGTTAAATAGCCTGAAATCGCGACACGCTGCTGATTTTCAACTCAATTGCGCCCAGGATTTAGCCAAGATGATCAAAAAATGTAAGATTTACGCAGGCTACTGCTTATTCCCTGTTTTTCATAATCCAAACCCTGGAAAGCCTGGTGATAGGATCCGAAGCATTATAACTAATATTTCATAGCAGCCAAATGTGTAACTTTCCTGGAGCCTCGTGTTTCCAAGACGATTCTCATGCGGAAAATAATTTTTTCAACCATTATGGTTGTCAGAATCGGATAGAGCACGTCCGAATCTATGTTGACACCACAAAATTAGCGCGGTATGGCTTAGAACCACAATTTTTCGAAATAAAAAGATGCCACCCAAAACTTTTTCCGCACCCTGTAAATCCAAAAATGCCTCATAGCTTAATGAGAAGTATTGTAATACTGTTTTTAACAAAATTTAGCTACATTTTGATTACAAAAACACTAACAAATTCAGGAAAAAGTTTTCTAGTCAAAAAATTGATCGAAAATCGACCATTTTTTGTCGAAAAATCAAGATTTTTTGTTCTTTTTAATCAAAACTTGTTAATTTTTGTGCGCTTAGGACTAGTAAACAGTTTAAAAACGGTTCCCTTCCTTATTAGAAAATTTTATCCTAGGAAAACAAGTTGAAAAACTCGAAAATTGCAGCCCGACGAGATTGACTGCGGCGACGACTGTGACTACTGTATGTTGCACCGGGAAAAGTAATAAAAAGTATAATCATTTCTATGAGAGAAAATTTAGGGGCCCCAAGCGGTTTGTGCAAGAGCGCGGGTGCGGCTGCGGGGATAACGCGCTGCACGTGCACGCCGGGTGGGACGAGCCGACCGAGTGCACCGTGGGTTTTAAAAGCTTTTGAAAGTCCAGAAAATAAAATAAAAACCAGATTTTCTCTTTAATTAATAACTCGAAAATTCAAACGATTTCTTGTAAAAAGCGAAGTATTTCAGGACGAGGGCACGCTCAGCACCTCCGAAAATGGGATTGCCATGTATGACGCATGCTGCGAGGAGTTTTCTTGTAAATAAAATGGAAGCTTTAATAAAGTTCGATTTTTCCACTTGAATTCTTAATACAAAAAATTGTTTTTTTATTTATTGGAACTTAAAATCAGAAAAAAACATCTTACACATATGGTTTTCGTTTACATACATGTTTTAGTTAAAAAACCCAACCGAAGCCGAGGCCTAGGCCTAATCCTAAGCCCAGCCTTAGCCAAGCCTAAGCCAAGCCTAAACCAAGCCTAAACCAAGCCTAAACCAAGCCTAAACCAAGCCTAAACCAAGCCTAAGCCAAGCCTAAACCAAGCCTAAGCCAAGCCTAAACCAAGCCTAAGCCAAGCCTAAACCAAGCCTAAGCCAAGCCTAAACCAAGCCTAAGCCAAGCCTAAGCCAAGTCTAAGCCAAGCCTAAGCCAAGTCTAAGCCAAGCCTAAGCCAAGTCTAAGCCAAGCCTAAGCCAAGCCTAAGCCCAGCCTAAGCCAAGCCTAAGCCAAGCCTAAGCCCAGCTTAAGCCAAGCCAAGCCTAAGCCAAGCCTAAATCAAGCCTAAACCAAGCCTAAGCCAAGCCTAAGCCAAGCTTAAACCAAGCCTAAGCCAAGCCTAAAACTAGGCCTAAGCCTAAGGCGGAAAGATCACAATTAGCTTTCCCCCAGCTAACAGAGAGTACCAGAAAACCTCGAAACTTAAACAAGTGGCGGTCAGAAAAAAGATTCTTTAGAAAAACTAAATCTATGATATCTTGCTTGTATTTGGTTGAAAAGGTGTATTTCAGACGTATTTCCACTTTTTCACGTAAATATCTCTTTATCCTCCCACGAAAACACACAAATATAGATATTTAATATATAAACAAAAATCTTTCGCTATAATGACAAAATCATACAGTAGGATAAGGCCACGAAATCGGGGGGTTTCGGCGCAAACGGACATTTTATAGCATAGCACGACTTGGGATAGGCGGGAGGGGAATATGGCAGAGAAGTCGAAAAGTATCACATAAAATGTGCAAAAATATCGAAAAAACAAATTTATAAAATGAAGAAAATAGCAGGGAATGGATGGGATTCGTTTTTGGGTGCGAGGGGAATTGTGAAAATTGCTCAGGAAATGTTATAAAAAATAGGAAAAAATATTTGAATTTTTCTGGCGGGGACCCGGAGGGTGGGCGCACATTTTTGGGGCGCGGTGATATCGGAGAGGTGAGTTTTTAGCGAGTAATTGCCTAGATTTACAGTAGAAAATTGCTAGAAAGATTTTTTAGATTTTTAACTCATCAAAAATATGAAAATACGAAAAATAGATTTTTCTCAATTTTTAAAGGGACAGAGACGTCAAAATCCTGAGAAAAGCTTTAGTAACTTCAAAACACCAGATTTGTGTATTCAAAATCTGGGTTTAGCTTTAATTCAATTGAATTTATTTTACTGAATTTTGCATTTTTATAAAAAAACCAGCGCCCAAAACCCGCTTCGCGGGCCTTGGGCGCTGGAATGCTGCCCTTGCATGAGAAATTGACTTTCCGATTGCTTGGGTCCTTCGGACCCCCGCTCCCCCCAACCGACCACACACGCGAGCGCAACTTGTAAGAATGAGGAAATTTCTATTTTTCACATTATGCAAATTAGCCCTCAGGGACCCCCAAAAATGAATAAAACCGGCTTTAACTTTGCAAACTTGTATTTTATCGTAGTTTTGAGAACGCCATCGGAAAGAGGAGGGTCGATTCCCCCGAGTGACGAAGAATTGGGGCGTTTTGGAAACGGGAAGGCCCTCAAAGCGGACCTCGAAACTGACATCCACACACACACACACAAAGATACACAACAAAATTATATAAGGTCGGATGGGCCCAAAAAATCTATGAAAATGTTTAGCTTTTGAAAAATAAAAAACTAGTATCATTTTCCTATGATTTTTGGATCTTAGCAGTTTTTTCCGATTCGAAATCGTATATACGGTATCGAAAAAACGAATTTTATTCTTCATTTATTAAAATGTTGACAATTCTGCCCCTTTAAATTCTACCAAAAAAAATGTCGTTGAAAGATCGGGAGGGTGAGAATCGAACCTTCGGCCACGACAGCAACCTTGGATTCCGCAGGGCTACACTACGCGCATCAGTACACCCAGCTGACGGGCAGCCACTGTGGGCTGACGTTCAGCTTCTCGACAAGGCGCTCACGCTGCGCGATCGTCTCGTCGATGTCGTTGTTGACGATCACGTAGTCGAACAGGTGGCCGAAGGCTTGGCGGAGGATTTCCGATTCTTTCAGGAGGCGTTCCAGGGAGCCGTCGGGCTGGAAGCATAATTTCGCCTTATACTACCTTCACATTTTTACGATAATATCTCAAAAACAACTAGCAAAGATCATATAAGAAGATTTTGATTTTCAAGGCATTTGTAAAGCAAAAACTCACATCTTGCAACCCTTGCAAATTCGGCGCGGCAATGAAGACGACGAATGGTGAGTACTCGGCGGTCCGGAGGACCTTTAGGGCTTGTGGCTCCACATCCAATATCGCCACTTTTCCGCTCTTATGGATATTCCGAATCGTCTCAAGTTTCGTGCCGTACATGCTTTCCTCATGCGTGCCTGGAAATCGCGTGTTTTTAACGATAATCTTCTCACAATCTACCAAAAAACACGTAATTTGCGATTTCTCTAGCCCGGTAAAGCGTAAATTCGCAAAAAATTAGTACTATTTTATATATAGTAAGACCTCAAAAATAACTCACCATACTCCAAATACTCATTATTCTGAATATCGACCATCATCTGCTCGTTGGAGACGAAGAAGTAGTGCTTGCCGTCGAGCTCGTCTTTTCGAGGTTGCCGGGTGGTATCTAAATTGCTTTATTGCTAGCTGATTAACTTTAAGGGGATCTGGACGAAAAATTACAGTAGTTTAAAACTTGCAAAGTGTCATAAGTAATACTTACGTGGTATCGGATATGCAAATCGCTGCGGGTGGCGGTGGATGAGAGTGTTTTTGATGTGTCTTCGGCCAACGCCATGGGCGCCAAGGAGTACCAAGGTTTTTCGGCGGTATTGTGACAATCGCATTACCTGTAAAAGCGCCTTAAACTTTTCATAAATAGATTATCGACATTTTAAAGGTATGTATATCGACATTTTAAAGGTCATAAATAGATTATCTTGTGCTTGTGCCACTACGTAATACACCTGTAGACAATACTGTATGACTCCGAAATCAAGATTTCTGATACGTTAAAGCACAGTTTTCATACCTCCTCGTATGTCACCAGGTCGAGCTGGTCAAACAGAGTCGAATGTTTCTGAAGGTACTTGGTGGAGTAGTACTTCTTCTTCTTGTTGAACCACATACAGTGCGCGGGGAGGCCTATAATGATGGCCTACGGGGAGGTTCTACACTAATTTTGGTTAAGTTAGCCTTAAAAATAACAGCAAGTCAAAACAATGGTAAAAAAGTCAAAGAAGCGCTGAAAATCAAGGAAAGCAGATTTTGGACCAAAGCTATGCGCGGAGACTCCGTACATGTTTAATACAAGATAGAAACGTTACAAATATAGTATACCACGTACCCGATCCTTTAAAATAAAAACTGGACAAAAACTTACAAGTATCCTTCGCCCGTTCCATCGCCAAACAAGCCGTTCGCCATTCTTGGAGCTCGGGACTGGGGATTAAGCCGGCTGTTGTCTAAAGCAATGTGTCGTAGTCATAAGTAGCATAACGCAATAATTACTTTTTTAGATACCTTTAACAATTCCTAAATCATGAGACTCACTTGGGCCTCTTTATTCGGGTTTCCGAGCCCGGGAAACCCGGAGATGAACCGCGCCTGCCACCAGTTGTGGTCGTCCTTGGAGATCACCTAAGAAGAGGGCATTAATGATACTAAAAAGTGTTGATCTTGTTAGTGGATAAATATATAAAATTATGTAGTTTACCTGCAGAATATCGCCTGTCTTAAACGCCATCCCAGCCTGGGGACAGGGTATCAAGTCATCCTGGCCGGGCTCGTAGTCGAATTGGGCTCGCACGAATATTTCACAGGCGGGAGGGGCCGAGCGGTAGGAGGGCACGATTTTGAAGGTTACCTAGAATTATAGAAGTTATAAAGGGAATTTCATAAATTATATGAGGGGAGTAAGCTTTTTAATTAGGGTGTAAAAGGCCAAGAAGCTAATAAAATATCGACAGCGCGGATACCAAGTCTTTTGAGCGCCCGAAAATGAGGACAGCCGCTTGCAGAAAGAAATTGGAAACTTTAGCTTCAGCTTAGAGTATTATCTTGCTGTCCTGGTCCCTTTAAGATCGTTTTTGCTCCAACCTGTCCTCGTGCGTCCCTCAACATTTGCTGCAAGCTTTCGACTGATCGATGGGCTACGGAGACACCGTTGATTTCTCGAATCTCATCTCCAACGTGTAGGGTAGCTAAACGGAATCGTTAGTTAAGAAGAGCTCAAAAGGTATCGTAACGTAACAACCGGTTAAAAATCGGCAATTGCACTATTAAAATGTGAACATAGTTTTTGCTTACCTTGCCGATGTATCATCCCGCCGTGCATGATCCGCGCCACGAAACAGCGGCCTTCCTCGGTGACCTGAATTAATGATTTAGGAAGTTATATAAGCTTTACCGAGTTTTAACCGTCATAAAAATACTACCTAAAATTTATTATATATAATATGTAAAATTATATAAAATTACAAGCAGGAATAGTTAAGAGCCATCTAACCCGACAAACTTACTTTTAACGTGATCCCCATCGGCTCTTCGGAGTCTTTTTGGAATTGGACGAGACGTACTCTTGAGACGGAGTCCATCAGAATATCATCGTCATCATCGCCTAAACCCATCGTAATCGATTCCGAAAAAAAATTTGATTTCGATTGCCAGATCCGATAAGGGTTTCAATTTTTGGAGTACGCTACGCACCTGTAAACGACGTCGGTAGATAGTCTTCATGGCTGGTGCCGGCTCGTTGAGCGCCTAGAGGTAGAACACCTCCATTTAAATATGAGAATGGGGCATTGGGATCCCGTTGGGAGGGAAGGCCCGTACTCGATGACATCGACCGGCAAGCGTCTTGTGAGGCACAGGCTGCACTCTGGAAAGCGGTGGTTTAAAGGAGTTTGAAAGGGTGTGTTTTTGTCGCATTTGGGAGCGAGAGTGAGAGAGAGGGAGAGAGAGAGACAGAGAGATATATAGTATTTGAGAGAATTAGAGAGATCGCGCCGTGAGCAAGAGCTGGCGAGAACGAGCGAGAGAGAATGAGAGAGGTCTCGAGGGAGCAACGGCTCGCGAGAAAGCGCAAAAAAGCGTGAGTTAGAGAGTCAGTGGGAGAGAGACCTTATTTTTGTATCCCATTTAAACACTACTTGAAATCCTCATAATGCATGAGTTCCGCAGCGCCCATTCTAGACAAATCCCAGATGCATGGCGGGTTTTTTGGCGGAGAAAATGGCTGCGGCGCCCCTGGGTATTTTTTGCCACTGCCGCGCTAATTTATCGAGTTGTTCGGCGCTGCTCGGAGGTATCGAAAAAAGCGGGAGAAGCCGAGAATTTGTTTAACTTTACTGGCGGGGGTATCGGAACTTATGGGTGTCAGGAAAACGACTGCTAGAATGAAGGCTTATGTGATTTGCAAAATCCCATCGGGTTGGAGCGCGGGGGAAAAAGCCAAAACAGGATTTCTGGTTTTTCTCAACTAAACAATAAAAACCGCAAAAAGAATTCCAAAATTAAAGCTTTTCAATGCCTTTAATATCTAGATTCAAAAGTTCGGAATTCCGCATTAATGGGTTTACTACATTTGACTACAAAAATACCGAAAAACCATTAAATAATACTCACGAAGTCCTTTGAAGAAGACAAGACCTAAAACGCAGGGATCCCAGGCTGTACGGCTACTTTTGAATCGATTAACACACGAAAAAAATTAATTTGATAGAGTTCCCTCAGAAAAGAGCTGGCTGAGACCCAAAAATTTGACAATTATCTTGCGTTTCGGTGTACTTCGCCACGGACAGTTGCCCGATTTTTCAACCCCCATTGCCCCCAGGGATGAGAGAGCATTGACCAGGGGCCCAGGGGGCCACTGGATGAATCCATTTTCCGGCTGTCACATTGAGGCCCTCCTGGCCATCGGCTTGTGTGACATTCGGGCACCGGCCGATTAGCGCCTCGCCTCGCTAGTCTAGGCTAGAGGATGGGAAAACACTAATCTTAAGGGCCAAGGTATCTTTTTTAAAGGAGATTATTATCAAAAATGCGAATTTTTCACTTCGGCTAATAAAAGCTTGACAAAAACGTTATCCTATTAAATTTGAAGCTTTGAAAACAAAGGAAAATATGGCAAAAACATTAAGGAGTCAAGAGGATTTTTCTTAGGAGGCGGATGGCTATGGAAAAAAATACAACACCTCGAAAATGGTCAATTCAAGGTTTCCTTTATGCAGAAAACAAATCCAGACTGTGAATTGGTGCAAAGATCACGATTCGACATCAATAGAAAATTATCAGAACTCAAGAAAAAAAGTGCTTTAGAAAAAAGATAAAAGTTAAAGACTAACCGTGGAAGGCTGCTGATCCAGAAGCTGATGCTCCTGGCTCGTCCCCGGGCCATTGTAATCGCGTTCTGCGCCGTACACCTCTTCCACGACAACGTCGAGGGCTTGCAGTGAGGCCTGAATAAAATCAAGATATGCGGAATTGAATGGATCAAGATATCAAATACGTTTTAATCGGTAGTAACTCCAAAAGGTTACTACGAAGAAAAGCTTTAAAAACGCTAAAAAACGAGATTATGGCATGATAAATCCATCGAAATTACATAATTTAAGTTATGCCAAGCCTAGACTAAATTAAAGTATAGTTTTTAACGTATTTTAGCGGAATGTAATGCTAATTACGATATGCCATTGCTAAACTAATTTTTACAAGATCAAAATCGATAGTATCCAAAAACTCACAACAACATCGGTGTACTGGAGAAGTTGCCGTAATTCTAGAGACTCTGGACTGGGCGATAGCAACGTTTCTATGTACGAGACGGTCTAAAAAATAACAAACTTAACGAATTACGATATTAAAATATTTAGAAACAGAGAAGTCAGAAAAATACCGCTACCTCTTTCGACAAAATCGACGCATCTTCCCCGCAGACGACGGGCCGGGATTGGAGTTGTGAGATCTTTTCCTACAACTGGAAAAATAGAAGATAATTGGTGTTATAAAAATTAATACGTATTTTTAGATATCTTAAAGCACAATTTTCTGCCCGGAACCATGCAATTCAATTTTTAAAAACAAGAAAATTCCACATGACATCACAAAAGATTTTTAAGGAACGGAACATGCTTATTTATCTAAGCAAATAAGAAAGACTCAAAAAACCGTGGCGATACAACTAATGACAATTTTGAAAGTATAGTTATGGATCATGCCATTTTAAAGGAATACATTCAAAACAAAAATACAACAACTCGAAAATGACGTGGAAAATTCACAAAGTCTCGCTGCCTCACCGAATTCCGCAACTGTACGGTACAGACGGCCGATTGGGTGGCTATCACCTCCTCCTCGGACTCCTCATCCCTTGCGGATTGCAGCCCGCTGGGCCCCGGCCGATCGTCGTCCGGAGGAATGTCCCGTACCGCCTCGGACCCGTCCTCCATTTCATGGATGCCCCCGGGTCTAATGGATGGAGTAAGGTGGTGTACAACGCGAAATGAAGCTGTAAGAAGATTGAAGAGAAAAGCGAGGAAATTGTTTAGAGTATTGTACCGAAAACTAGCAGAGATCATTGAGGAAACCTCTAACGTATCAGCGCGTAGCGGATAAGCGCAAAATTTTAGAAAAAATTGGAGCATGACGGAACTATGCCTTCCTTGAACGTAGCGTCCAGAATCGAACAACGCTAGTCAAGCTACGCTACGATACGCGTCACTACGCGTACGTACGCCTTGATGCGCGACGAGGAGCATACGTAAAACTACGGAATAATACTCCTATGTACGTTTCGCTACGCTATGATGCGCCCCGCTGAAACGAGACGTTCCGCAGGAATACGCATAATTACGCTTCGTAACTTACGTTAGGATGCGCTTGGAAATTAAACAACGCCTAAACCTAAACCTAAGCCTAAGCAAAGCCTAAGAAAAGCCTAAGCTTAAGCCTAAGGAAAACCTAAGCCCAAGCCTGCCTAAACCCAAGGCTAAGCCTAAGCCTACGTCTAAACCTAAGCCTAACTTAAGCCAGTTTCCAAGTCGTTTTACAAGAGAAAATGTGGGTAAACAAAGAGAGAACGGGCTCGTTCCGCTGGAGTATGAGTTCGACTGGCGAGTGTGACTTAGTGGCGGGCTAAATGTTGTGTGGAAGAAATCGGGGAGGAGAGAGGGAGAGAGAGAGAGAGACCCCGAGAAAGACCCCCCCCCGGGAGAACCCAGGCCAAATTTCGGGGCCTAAGGCTCTGGGGTGGGCCGCCCAGGCAGAGGCTTAGGACCCAAGGGCCCAGAGCCGAGATGGCAACGTTTGTGGGGTGGGGGGAGTGAGAGCCATCGGCTTCTTCTTCAGCTTCTTCGTCCCTTCAACCCCCCCAACCCCCCGATAACTAGCTTTCCATTCGCACCACTCGCTCCTGCTTCTTCTCCTTCTTGTCGTGCTCCTTCTACGGCTTCTCCTTCTCTTGGGACGCACGGCGCGACAAGTAGCCCAAATTCGGGGGGAAAGTTGCGCCTGGCGGGAGGAGCAGCAGCAGGAGGGGAGGAGGAACGCTTCAAGACCCGACCCAAATCGATAAGTTTTGGGGATCTGATGTTGTTTGGCGGGTTTGGGGGCTTAAAGGAGCCCGGAAGGCAACAACCCCTTAAACTTTTGAATCAACTTTTGAAGTGGCGCTGCCCCTTTTAATTAATGTTTAAAGGTATGGTGCTAGGCAAAATTCGCTGGAAATGACGATTTCCACGCAACATCTATTTACGGCCAAATTAAGCCAACTCCCACCTTTCTCCCAACCTAGGGCCAACCGGGTAAATGAGATTAGGAGCGGGCTGGAATCGAGCCTCCCACGAGTACCCTAACCGCCTATTCCAAATCGGCACTGAGCCAGGGGAACGCTTTGTCCATTAACTCGTTTCCGGTTGCTTCAAGAGAGAATCTTGAGGTCGCCTTGCGGCGTCCGTGTAAAATCCGGATGCTATCATGTTTCAGAATGCAAGATGTCAAAATGGATTGATTTCGGGAGCTAGCAAAGGTTTTTAAGACAAAATTCAGCTAGCAGAGAAATCTTTGGAAACTGGAAGGCAAGCCAGCAAAGCTTTTTGAGGAATCTTCATGGAGGCTGGCAGCGATATTAAAGGAACAAGCGAGCCGAGATTAGGGAGGTAAGAAGAGCAGCTGGCAGAGACCCTTTAACACGCAGAGAAACAAGCTAAAAGATTGTTTTTAGGAAATTTAAGGGCAAGCTAACGGATTTTTTAGGAAGTTCAATGGTAGGCTAGTTTATTTAGGAGATGTGGGGGTAACCTAGCAGCGATCCTTTAACGAGAAGCGTGAAGCACTAAACCAGGATTTGGAAAATTTAAGGGCAGCCTAGCAGAGATTCCTTAGAAAGGACGAGGGCAAGCTAGCAGAAATTTTTTAAGAATTATGAGGGCAGGCTAGCCAAGGGCTTTTAGGAAATGGGTAGACAAGAGAAGAGAGATTCAATACAACGCAAGCTAGCAGAAACCCTTTCAAAGCATCATTTTTGGGTGTAAAAGCAGCAGACAAGGCATAAGAGCAAACTAGCCGAAGTACTTAAAAATAGGCAAACTAGCACATATCCTTTCGGAATTCGGTGGCTAGGGCAAGCTAGCAGAAACCTTTGGGGACGCTATTTTTGGCCCAAAACCATCAAACAAAGGCCCTCCCGGACTCAGGCTCTCCTTTTCAAGTTCTTCCAGCTGCGGCTGTAATGTGTATGTGTGTGTATGAGAGAATGGGATTTGATGTGGTCTTAGGGCCCGGGCCAAAGGAGAGGAGACCCAGCCTGGGGGGGGGGGCACCAAGCAGCTGACGGGGATGAGCTCAAGCTCCCCGACAGGGCTCAGAACGCGTGAACACGTTGCAAATGGCAATTCTTTGCCACTCGTGCTCAGGCAGCTGAAATGAGACTCGACACTTGACAGCCAAGGGGGAGGGAGAGGTGGCCGGAAGTGATCGGAGAAGCAATAACAAACTCGGCAGTTTCAGGGGTGGGCCAGAGTTTGGTTGGAAGTTTTAAAGGGACTAGGAAGTGCCGAAATCTATCCCCAAATTTCAACTAGGTGTGAACAGCCATAAAAAATGCCGCAACCTGTCTTTTTGGTGTCTTGAGGTTGCTAAAAAATTTAATTCATACCGTGACGTTTCAAATTTTGTCGAGAACTAGTCGACTGGAGGGGTCGATTCTGTCACTTTCCCGATCCCGGCAAGTGGCGTATAAACCGGGATTTTAACTTAAGCCAACAAGTAGGTAAGATGAAGATCTTTGAGAACAAGGCAAATTAAGCAAATTACGTGATAAAATTACATACGTTAATAAGTATAGCTTTTTTATTGCTTAAATGTTTTATGCAAGACTCAGAATGAACCCTAAGCCGTGAAGCGGATGTAAGCTTATCCGAGGAGTTCGCGAAATCCTAAAAAAACTTCGCACCGAACCAGGCGGAGAAGGTATCTGGGCTCCGAAAAAGTGAGGGAGAGAGGGAGGGAGAGCGATAAAGCGAGAGAGCGAGAGAGTGAGAGAGATAGAGAGAAGGAGAGAGAAAAAGAGAGGACGAGAGATGGAGAGAGAGATAGAGAGCGAGTGAAGGAGAAAGCTTAGAAAAGGTCCAGGAACGCGGATCAGGTATCAGTGGAGTTTGAGCAAAACTCAGGAAAAGTTCAGAGCAACACTTTGGAGCCTCGTTCTCACTTTTAAAGGAGCATTAATGAAATTAAATACGGCAATATTGATACCTTTAAACGTCAAAAATCCGCATAAAGACGACTAAAACAAACATAAAACAGGGTACGGTACTTTAGACGTCAAACCATGTCAGAACCACGCCAAAAACAAGCAAAAATAAACAAAAGCTACAAACTGCAAAAATCTGACTACGCAACATGCCAGAAACGTGCAAAAACCATGCAATAAATGCAAGGACGCGAAAAAGAGATGGCTTAAATATCGAATTTTCGACAATACCGTAATACCCTATATTTTTAACATACGGGTATGGTAGGGCTGGGGGTCGTGGTGTTTGATGGAGTGTCGATGGGGGTGCGAGATGGGCCCGGGTTCGGTTCCACCTCGTGCTCCTCCTCCTCCACCTGATGCTCCGTTCTTTGGCGCGCCGCGTAGCTCTTCAGCTCCTCCACCAGGGTTTGAAGAAGCGGATCGGCTGCTGCAGGTCGTCCCGGTAGCACTGCTCCCGTTGCACACCAGCGGCTGGTAGTGCTCGGGGGCTCGCTGGAGAGGAGGAAATACGTGACAAATGCGTGAAAATTTGCCTGCTAGGTTCCTTAAAGGGGCTAGAAAGCGCTAAAATTTACCTTTTTTAAAACTAGGTCTCGACAGCTATCTGAGATCCGATAATCTTTGAGCGAAAGGAAATAGGAAGCTGGAAACACCACCCTGCAGCGACTAGATCTCGATAACTGCGCGACACACCAGTTTACGATTTTAAAATCAATCTAGATGCGCATTTTAGAGTGCGCGTACCTGTCCAAGGCCTATCGATGAAAGAGGTAGGTTTTTTGCACTTACAGCCACTTTAAAGTCGAATAAAAGCCCGGCAATTGACGCCTTCTAGCGGCTAGGTTTCGACAACCATAGGTCTTTCAGAAATAATTGCTAAAAGGAATTTTGGAATCAATAGTAGCTGTCGAGACCTAGTGGCCAACAGGTGTAGATTCCAGCGCTTCCGTCTCCCCTTAAAAGCAGCGAAATAGATGGATCGCAAAAGACTAAATCGACGGTTTTGGTTAGCTAGGTTTCGCTAGCTACGAAAAACATCAAAATACGCGTGAGAAATGGTTTGTACAGTTTTCGGAGCGGCACGTAGCTGTCCACACCTAGACTGAGGATGAAAGGGTAGATTTTTCGACTTCATTGCTTCTTTAACGGGCCGAGAGAGTACGATCATCGACCCTCTCTATCGACTAGGTTTCAACAGTTACGCGGGAAGCCTAAATACGTCCTAAAAAATACGTCAGCCCGTTTTTTTGGGAGTCGCGGACTTCGAGACCTAGCAGGCAAGACTAGCCGATTTTTGCACTTAATGCCCCCTTGAAAAACGTCTTGCTGACGCTCCTCACCTCGTGGTACCGCTGAGGCGCCGTCGGCGAGCAGTGCTGCTGGGCGATGTGGTGATGATGATGGGCCGAATTTTCCGCGTACACTTCGGCCTCTTCCGGCTCCTCGTTTACCACACACTCCTGCCGGCTGCCCTTCTTGCTCCTGTGGGCCTCCTGGCAGCCGCCGCACTGTGCCCTGCGCCAACTTCGCCGCTTCTCGTGGCAACAGAAGCCGCGATCACTTAGAATCCCGACGCACACGACGCAGACAGTAAAGACCAAAAACGAGCCGATCAGCGCGGCGAGCAGGAGATTCTGGTAGAGAATCGAGTCCATACGAGGATGGACTAATGGGGACGACTTCAAGGAGTTCAGAAATTCTAGAAATCGTCGAAATCGTTTTCTTTCAGCTGTATTTGGAGTCAGACGTCTTCAAGCAGTTCAGGTTGACAGAGAGACGCTTTTTGATGGCTTGAAAGTATAATGTAACGCAATTAAGGCCCTGGACTCGACGTAAAGTGTAGTGCAGGCGGAATTCGAGTGCGAGAAGCTCTAAAAGGGGAATAATTAGTGTAGAAAAGTAAAGTAAAAATTAGAAAAATTCAAGAGAAAGAAAAAGAGAAAAAGGCTAAAAAGGATTAAAAATTCCAGAAAGCAAAGATTCAAAACTTCACTAAATCGGGCCCACCGTAACTATCATATGTTCTCAAATTTAAACCAAGTAAATGCAGAATTAACTACAAACCTGGCACCGAAAATTCTAAAAATTACCTACCTACTACCTTAATCGGGTCGAAATAGTCGAAACATCCAATTTTCCGGCAGAAATTTATCGTTAGAAAAAGCCTAAAATTCTCAAAATAGCGGTAATTTCGCCTTGCTACCCTAATTCTGCTTAGGTTCATCCCAAAAATTCAAAATTCTGACGTGAAAAGGTAACAAGGGTGAAAGGGAACAAGGTAAAAAGTAAACGGCAATGAAAATGCCTTACGGTATAAATTCCGCGAATTACACGTGACGCCCGAAACCGGATGTTTATCCACCGGTGAAAAGCTTGAAGGTCAGGAAAGGGCTGGAAACACCGGGGTGTGACGGAGGGGTGATGATAATGGCCCTGATAGCACACCTGGTTGGTTGGGACGGGGGCACAAGTTCACGGTGGGCAATCCATCACAACCCCGCGGCTTGTTGGGAGAGGCCCACCAAGCTGCTCTCAACCTCCTCGAGGCCACCGGATGGATTGTGGTTAGGAGCTGGAAGAGAACAGGAAGGAAGCGGAAATGGACCGGCTGAGCCGGGTGGGATCGATTTTGAGGACGTACTGGCTGAGGTCGGCGTCATGCCAACAGTACCGGGCGTAGCTAAGAGTATGGCGACTTAAGGTTCCGCTAGTAATTTATCCGGTTACGCCTATGAACGCTAGCGTTCTTTTAACCGACCTTAGAAGGGCGCGTAGGGAACGATAAACTAATTCCCGTAAAAGATGCATAAGAGTGACTGTTGACTAACACGCTAAACTAATAGCTCCCATTAATGCGTGTTTTCTTGAAAAGGTAGAAACAAAAAAAATATCTGACCATTAATGCTCGCATTTTTGTGTAAAAAATACACTAGTGTACGGGGCTTGCAAATCATGTAGCTGACAGCAAAAACTCAAACTTGGGATACTTCAGGAAAAATACAAAAAATTGAGTTCGGATGAAACGCATGCTCTTGCTTTAAAGGGACCGAGAAGTGCTATAATCAACCCCTTCCTGCGGCTAGGCCTCGAAAGCTACGCAATGCCCCAAGTGACGAGTACAAGCGCTTGAAATTACCACAGCTTGAGGGGCCGGTATGGGGTCATTATCGTAATGAGAACTGTACGTGTTTTGGCGGTCTGCGTAACTGTCTAGACCTAGTCGAGGGGAGGATAGCTTCTGATCAATCCAAAATTTTTTTAGAGGATTTCCGAAGCTAGCATACGGGACTAAAGGGCGAGTAAGACAGATGTCGAAGAGGCTGACATTTCCGGAAATTGACAAGAAGACCAATAATTAACGGTGTATGTACCGAGGTGCAACAACGTACTAAATACCATACACAAAATTTGGTAAGTATTTATCTTAAGATTTAAGCAGCTGGCACAAATACGGCTATGAAAGGAGGTGTAAAGGAGCGTTTAACGTACCAGGCGTTGCCTCTCATTAATGCCTGACTCAAGTTTTAGGGCTTGAATAGAATGAGAAGATGCTAGAAAAACTAGATTAAAACTATAATCTTTATAGATAATTCAAAAGGTTCAAATGTCTATAGATGTGATCTCTAAAACGCTAATGCTTCAGTTTGGCAACTTTTATAAGCCCCTTCATTCCCGAGAACCGTGGCCGAACCCTTGAAGCCGACCACACAGATTGAAGCACTAGATTAGAGAGGTAGAAGAGCAAAATTTGGATTCCAAAGGAGCAAAGAGAGTGATCAAAAGACGCGCTGCTCTCTTGTAGCCAAATCCCAACCCGCATCAAATAAAATAATAAGACTGAAAAAGCCCGAAAAGGCAGACCACTAGAGACGCAGCTTTTCGACTTCCAAGAGGCAGGGGCTCCTCACTTCCCCACGCCAGGATTACTTCAGGGAACCTTCGGGATAGGGGCTTTTCTTGCGAAGACGAGAACCCCATTAGGGGCGTCTCAAACTAGGGAGGATCGGTGAGGGGAAAACCCCCATTTTTTGAAGTCGCCGAACTTTTTGAGGGGTGACGGAAGGAGGACGCATGTTCGAGGATAGAATTTCGCGTCTCAAATTCAAGGCGGAACCGTTAAAAATGCAACTTTGCCTCGAACTCAACCCCTGTAGGGGAGCATGTGATTGCAAGGGCAAGATTTCACTATTACTAAAAAATTTATATCATATTTCTTGGCAGTTTAGATCTTTTAAACGAACCGAGAAGCCAACGATGGGCTCTTGGGCAGTCGGACGGACAATTAAAAGATTTCTAACGGTACCCATGAACCGGAACTTCCAAAAATTCAATAAAAACAGTTTAGAGCAGTCGAAAAATCCAAATTTTTGGCACAGAAAACATAGTTTCGAAATTTGGAAACTTAAAGGATTGGAGGTTAAAAGGACCTTTGCTCGCCTAAAAGCGGAATTTTCCGAACGAAACTATGAAGAGCAAGAGCTTCAGATAAAGTTTTCGCATCCAGGGTCGTGGGCAAGACGAAAAATAAAGAAGGCCTCCTAATCAGAAAATGGAAGGTTTTTGCAAAAAGTAATAACGAATTTCAAAACCAGCTTGAAAAACTGGCTCATACGAATTACCTATTGAAAATGTCAGTTTTTCCAATGTAAGGCTTTTCGTAAAAGGCGTTTTTACGCCAGAAGCCTCAGATTCCTGAATCTGCGTTGGAGAAACGCCGGACCCTGCAGATTTTAAGTCCTTGCATAATTGTTTACCCAAAGGGTGCTTCCGAGTGTTAAAGTCTATTAGCAACAAAAGGAAATCCAGGATCTAAAGGCAATTTTAACCACGCAAAATGCCCAAAACCACGTGTGGCCCACCCCGTTTACCTGAACACAAATAGGGCCCGGGGCCCAGGGAGGGGTCGGGGAATTGGCCCTTGCGGGCTGCTGGAAGGAGATGAGACAGTTAGTTGAGGAGTTTTGCTCTCTCTCTCTCTCTCTCTCTCTCTCACTCTCTCATCTCTTCTTCCTTTTATCCGGGGCACTGGGCCGATAGGTATGCCGACATGGCCGGAAAATGTGAACCCCCTAAGGGGATCACAGGGCATTTGCTTTGTGGGAATAGAGAGAGACAGAGAGAGAGAGAGAGAGAGCGAGAGGGAGAGAGGGAGAGAGAAGGATCAACATAAAACACAGCCCAAACGAAAACGAACAACCCGTGGGTCCCAGAGCGTCTTCAAATCACGGACTCTGTTGATGTTCGCGATCGCAGGAATCGAAAAATGAGTTTTTCCTGGCAACACAATTATAGATTGTAGCTTGCCGTCTATATCTTGTAGCCTAAAAAATCGTATTACTGTCTTACAAAACGGAATTTCGGTATAAAAGTACATATTTTTAGACGAAAAACTAGCAAAAACCACAGAATTTGTAAAACAGACGTTCTCGGCCTTAAAATCAGATCTCGTAGCTTGTAGTTTATAGTTTGAACCATCATAATCGGATGTAGAAATGTATAAAATGCAATTTTAAGGAAAGCAAAATACGGGTTTTGAGGACAAATCACAAAACTTGCAGGGCCACACTGGACAGTTTATCATAATTACATGATTCCGGTCAGTAATATACCAAAAACTAGACCAAAAATATAGTTTAGCCATTTTTTAAGTAGTTACCAACCTGCAGCAGCTTCCGAAAAGACCTGTCCTCCATCAACTGCCCTCTGGACGAGCTGGTGGAGCACGGGCGAGTCGGTTAGGACGGCGATCCGGTCGAGCGATTCCGTGATCTGGAATGATGGATTAGCGCGAAAGTATACGTAATATTATAACTTTAATTCTTAACCCGCTCCTAGGCTATAAAAAACTTCGACTTTACGGAACCAAAAATTCATCAATTATGAAGGTCTCAGACATCACTACGCGCCTATACTCCGTAACGGAATCCGGGTGGGAATTTTGGAATTGCTTGAAATACGATCTAGTGTTGATAAAAATGGTCTGGATCTTACAGTAGACTTTAAGAAGATTAGAAATTAATTTAACTCATCATCTCCCATTTTAATAAATGTATAATTATTTAGCAAACTAAAACAGAAAAATGCGCAAGTTAAGGTTTT